>VZRI01013849.1:52347-64232 GCA_013397515.1 Upupa epops | reverse complement strand
GGGCTGGTTAGGGGTCTGGAGAACAGGTCTGATGAGGAAAGGCTGAGAGTGCTATGACTTGTCAGCCTGGAGAAGGGGAGGCTGAGGGGAGCCCTCACTGCTCTCTACAGCTCCCTGAAGGGAAAGTGCAGTGAGGCAGGGGCTGGCCTCTTCTCACCAGGGCCTGGTGATAGGAGCAGAGGGAATGGGGTCTGGTTGTGCCAGGGCAGGGTCGGGTTGGATCTTAGAACAAAAGTCTCCCTAGAAATACTAGAGATGCCTTGGAACTGGCTGCCCAGGGAGTGGGGGGAGGTACTGTCCCTGGAGGAGTTCAACGAATGGGAAGACATGGTGTTTGAGGAGCTGGGGTAGTGCTTGGGAGTTGTAGGGCAGATGGTCGGACTTGAAGATATTTCTGTCTTTTCCAACCTTGATGATTATGTTGGGGTTTTTCCTGTTTCCATGGGAAGTTTTTGAGAACCCACCTTGGCACCTCTTCTCTGAGAAATCAGACGCAAGAAGTAATCTTCTAGTTACCTTCTTCTGACTTGCAGAGACCTGGGAAACTCACCTATTCGAGCCAAACTAGACAAGTGCTCTTAACTGGTAACAAACATTAGGTGAAATTGTCCTTTTAAAACCAACATTTAATTTGGGAAATGAGCTGAGACGCTGAAACATCTTTGCTTGACATGAAACGAAACGAAACCTTGCAGCTTTTGGACTCAAAAGCAGAATTTTCATCAAAGATAATTATTTTGGTTTAATTTGCAAACGGTTTAACAACATCTGCAAATGAAAACAGATGCAAAATGGCTGTGGGGAAGTCAATGCAGGATGCAGCAAAATCAGCAGACCAGTATTCCTAGCTGCTATCTGCCAGTCTTGTTCAGCCTGAGCATTGTTATTCAAACCATGATACCCTGCTGTTCAGAGTGGTTTCAGAGCAGAATGTAGCTGTGTGTGATGCCAAGAGCCATGGGACAGTAGTAAGGACCTTCACAAGTGGCACTGCATGGTAAAGAAACATGAGGCCTCATGAAATTGATGGACCATGGCTGAGGGTGCTTTCCAGGATGCTGCACCTCACGTACCAAGGTCAGGTTTGGGCACCTCCATAGAAGAAAGGAATTAAGGCACTGGGTCCAGAGAAGGGCAATAAGGATGGGGAAGGATCTGGGGAGCAAATCTTGTAAGGAGCAGTTGAGACAGCTGGTGGAGACCTCGTTGCTCTCTACAACTATCTGAAAAGGGGTTGTACAGAGGTGGGGGTTGGTCTCTTCTGACAAGAAACAAGGCACAGGACAAGTGAAACTGGTCTCAGGTTGCCTCAGGGGAGGGGGAGATGGGCCCTGAGGAGAAATCTCTCCATGCAAAGGGCCCTCAGCCCCTGGAACTGGTTGCCCAGGGAGGCAGCTAAGTTGCCAGCCCTGGCTGGGGTTCCCAGTTGGGGAGATCTGGCACTCGGGGCCAGGGTTTGGGGTGGGTTGGGACAGTTGTGTTCAGGGTTGGACTGGATGAGCTTTTCCAACCTAAACAATTCTATTTTATGAATAATCCATGGTTTTCTTTATAACTCTGAGAGCTGCGTTGTGTAGATTCAATTTCACTTCACACAACCGCCGTGGTTCTCTGCGGGGAACTCTGAACCTGGTGCAGGATGGAGCTGAGGGAGAGGCCTGGTGCAGGCACAGAGCTGATCTGAAGTAATGGGACTTTGAGTAACAGCCCTTCCTGGGCTTGGGTTTGCTTAGTGGAAGAAAAGGTGTTCCCTGGAGCCACGAGAAAGATGCTACAATACTGCTGTGATAACCGTCAGTGCTGAAAGCTCTTGCTTCCCATGTGGAGCTTGGTGGAGATCACAGCCCCAGCTGCCCTACTCAGGGATTAAAGACAGGCCCAGGAAGCATTACAACACAGTTTGGCACACTTAGGTTCCTTAGGTACCACCATCCAAGCACCAGCGTTGCACACAGAATAGGATACAGCAGGTATCAGCTAATTCCCACTTAAGGTCAGAGGCTCTTTCAAGATGCAACAAGACCTGGGGGGAAAAGAGACCTCCCCGCTCTCTGTGAAGCATCTGGCAACAACAGCAATAATGAAGGTGAAGCTACTCCAAAACCATGGGCTGCATCGGTGTCTCCGTGCTAGCCCAGAAAACAATTATCTGGATAAAGCAGGTCACACCTACACTTCAAAGTCATCTGGTAGCTGACTGGCCTCCAGATACTGCTGGGAACAGGCTCAAAGAACTGCAACACCCATCGTGGGGCAACACCTATGGGAAAGCTTCTGAGGAGTTCATCCTAATTCATCCCTTCGGGAAATGAGATTCATCGACACTCTCCTCCTGCTTAGGAGGTCCCAGGGGTGCTCATCCCCATAGCACAAGGGTGCTGTGAGTCGCATGGTCCCCGCTGTGGAAATACTCAGGGTGACCAGCAGAACTTTATTAACTTGGGATGAAGTAGTAAATTACTGTCAAATGAGTAGGGTTTGAATTTAGGTTAGCAGCCCAAGTTTAACCCAAAGGCTTTAATTTAAACAATTAACCCAAATTACAACCTTGGCTTTACTGATAATTAAACTGAGATTAGGCAGCACAGGTGAACCAACCCAAGTTTGAAAGACAGGCTCTTATTTTACAAATAAATGCGTTTTTGCAAACAAAAACACAGAGGTGCTTCTGAAATGTCAGCCTTGTCTGAGGGAAGGCACCCATCATCGGGTGAAGGCTACTGAGGCAGACGCTGGGAAGGAGCAGGGTTGCAGAGAGGTGGGGAAGAGGTGATGAAAAACTGTTGGAAGTGCACTCTGTTCCGTGCTGGTTACACAGAAGCTGGTTCAGATTTCTCTCTAAAGGTACCGGAATGGCCCTTGTTGCCCTGATAGGATCAGAACTCACTTTGAAGGGAGAGTTATTACCTCAACATCAGCCCGATGCCAGAACCAAACTCAGCTGAGACTTTACTCCCAGGTTTGCAGCAAGGTGTAAAGGGATCTCCTGCTTCTTGGTCTAGGACTCGCCTGCCACCTCCTATCCAGCCTGGTAGGAAGAAATCAGAGAAGAAACAGATCTTGCAGCTTGCTCAGCCTCACCACGTCAGGGGGCTCTCACCCAGCAGGACCTGCCCAAACACAGCTCTCTTTGGTTAGGAGGAAAAACTACAGAGCAGCTTGAGTGAGCACCAGTATTATCTACTGGTGGGGAAGAATAAGTCTGTATCAGATCAAGCTATCTGCATCAGAGCAGCAAATTCATTTCATGCCTGGAAGGGTACATGGGAGACACTCCCCCAGGAGCTACCTGGAAACCCTGTGTTTCATCAACAGAGCAGGGTGGGTCCCTCCCCCTCTGCCATCATCCCATACCCCAAACCTGTAGCTACAGCTCCTTGTGCTCACAGTTCTGCCTTTTGTAATTACCTCTCAAATTCCTTCCAGATGAGTGACAACCGCATCACCTCCACCCTAGCGCAAATGTGAAATGGAAAGAAATTAATTTCTTTTCACTTGGTTGGAGGAGCAGTGTTATTACTATTATTAACAATGGACTCCAACGCAGTTGGCATATTCTTTAGCCAAAAAAGGCAAGTTTCATATGTAAAAGGAGCCTGAGGGGAAAAAGGAAAGTACTGACGCATCACGCTGTTAGTAACCCAGGGTAGGTTTCAGCCTGGCTAACTGCACACCCTGCGCCAGCCATCTGGTCTACCACATCGAGTTGGTGAAGGTGGAAAGTCACCTTCATAGGCTTCTCCATCCACCTGCCTTAGGATGAGAGAGTCTGCCATGTGGTGGTGGTCTCCACCGGCTACACAAGAAGGCAGCGAAGCTTTGAGAGGTATTTGAAATGGACAGCACCCAAGAGAGTGATTCCCAAAGAAGACATAGGTGGTTAAGCAGGTTGATAACTTGTGGCTGCCTTGGAATATCTTACAGTCCGAGACTTGGGTCTATATGAACCAGGCATGGTGTCTGTGGGGGAAATCAGCCTCATGCATTCAAGTCATGGCATCTGTCAGTCATGAGGTACAGCACTAAGGCTGATCAATGCTCCACTGCCTTTCGGATGCAGACCTGTTGTTTGCAATCCACTTCCTTTCAGTTCCCATGGGTGTGAATGTGAGGAGAGTCAGACCCAATGAGACAGCCCCGCTGGGCAAAAATTGCAGGATTAAGCCCTTCCTTACAATAAAACTGAGTCTTGTAATAGGCACCCAAATAAACTAACAATTGCTTTTTATTCCCTCCTTCATTTAAAGACTCAATTGCAAATGCAATCTGTCTAACAGAAAGCATCCGGGGGAAAAACAGGGACACACAGTCCTCCTGGAGCTTCCTTAACCCAACTACCTCACAAGATGGGCAGACTGAAGCACAACAGCCCTCTGCTGCAGTGATCGCTCACTATTAGGTTATCCCTCTGCTGCAGCCAGCAGATGCTTGGTCTGACAGTCAACACAAGAGGAAACTGTTCAGGGAGAGGGGGGGTGCAAGTTCACTGTCTTGTATAAATAAATTCTGTATGAATCATCTTTTTCTGAACAACCCAGAACACTGCGAGGGCAGGAAGCATTTGCTGCCCTTCAAAACTAATTGGTTTTCACTTTTTTTATTTAATGTGTTACTCAAACAGCTAAATGCAAAGCAAAGGGCTGCGCTGGTCCCTGAGAAAGGAAAGAGCCACGATGTCTCACTGTGTCCAGATTGCAGTGGGCTGGGGCAGATGGCATCCTGCAGAGCACTTTGTGAGTGGATTCAGGCAGGCAGGATCACACTTTCAGATGTGCAGCACTGAGGGAATAGATTAAATCTTTGGGAAACTACACGGTGTTTATGATCCGTGAGCTAGAACAGCCCCGGAGCGCTCCATTTCCATAGAGCCAGTGGACTCAAAGTGGTTCCCGTTCCCACAATCTTTCTTCCTCTGTTTTTTGTTGTTTGTTTGTTTCCATCCTGCTAAAATACCGAAGCCCAGATCTTCAAAGCTGAAGTCCTAGCGCAACCATTTGTGATCAAGCTTGATAGCAGTTGTTCAAATCCACAAATGAACAAAGATCTTGTCAAAACATTTCCATTTCACTTCTCTATTTATCATTTTAGTGCCAGAAAAAGAATTCTGTAGAAGGAGGGTTTTCAGAGGAGAAGAGCTAAGGCTGCTGCAATCTCTACAGGAATGGAAGCAAAACTATTTCTGCAGATGCATTGTGGTGGCATGGAGGGCACCACAAAACCCCAGGATAGAACCATTGAAGGAAAACATGGGCTGTGCCCACCGCAGCTCCCTGTCCTAAAACACGAAGCACTGTAACTTCTCAAAGAGAACAGAGAAGGTGCTGAAAGCAATCCCGAGGGATGAAGTTTTCAGATGAGAGAGGTGCTGAGTGACAAGCGTTTTGAACGGTGTTTTCCTCCCTGTGCCTAACATGACTCACTGCAACTTTCAAATGCTTTGATATGGCGAAGAGTCTTGCTGTCTACAAAGACGGCAGAAGGCGACAGTTATTCCCAAACAATACCACTGTTGCTCAGAACCCGGCTATATTATTTCAGAAGGGCGTGTGTGAGGAGTGAGTTCACTCTCCAGAATGCTGTTGGACATGCCAAGCCTAATTAATCAGAAAGATGATCCACCTCATCAAACCCATCCCAGTCTCATACATGCATAAAAGGGCTCTCCTGAGCCCGTGGAGAGCACAGGTTCATCTTTCTTCTTTCCCTCCTACTTCTTGCTCCAGGCCAGCACCTTTTCTCCTTTATTCTTGCTGTAGCATCCATCCCAACCCAAAAGCCAGCAATGTCTCGCCAGTCCACTGTGAGGATTCAGAGGGGAAGAAGTGGCTTCAGCGCTGCTTCAGCCATCGTCCCAAACACCTGCCGCACCAGCTTCAGTTCGTGCTCTGTCACCCGGGTCGGAAACTGCAATGCTGGCAGTGGGTTTACTAGGGTTGGTGGTGGCTTTGGAAGCAAAAGCCTCTACAATGTTGGTGGATGCAAGAGGATCTCTGTGGCTGGAAGGGGTGGTAGTTTCTATGGATCTGCAGGTTTTGGTGGTGGCGCTGGGAGCGTGTACGGTGGTGGCTTTGGCATACCAGCTAACCCTGGCTATGGATATGGTGCATTTGGTGGTGGCATGGGTGGCCCTGGATTCCAAGCTGGGGGCATCCACGAAGTCTCCGTCAACCAGAACCTTCTGAAACCTCTCAACTTGGAGATTGACCCCAGCATCCAAAGAATCCGAAAAGAGGAGAAGGAACAAATCAAAACCCTGAATAACAAATTTGCCTCCTTCATTGACAAGGTGAGACATGAGCTTCCCTACGTATCTTGTCATGACTTCTTTTTGATGGGGACTCTTTTCTTAGCTGCATGGTGAGCACTTAAGCTAATGAAGAAATGATATAAGTGAAGAATAAGGCTAGAAGCTGCCCAGTCATGGGAAACTCCAGAGAATGGTACCTGTCACATAGTGGTTGCTATGAATTAATCATCCAGTATTAGAGGTCCTCCTCATTTGCTTCTTGATGTGTCATAGGTAGTGGTGAAAGAAAGCTCTAGAAGACAATCCCACCCTTCTGGTGATGTTGGGCTCTCTCCATTGAATGTTATAAGAGCCTTAGTAACAGTTTTTCACGTGGTTGAAGTGAGATGAAAGGAACCCATCGAAAAAGACCTGGAAAGGAATGAAATTGAGTTGGCACTAGGGAGAAATAAGATTCTCATTACTTGAGTTTCCTCACAGGCATCCAATTCACCACTGCAGCAGTACCAGTGTCTTTGGTCTCTCAATTCAAAATACCAAAACCTGATCCAAATTGTCCACCCAGTCTTCTTGTTAATTGCATTAGATGCACAAGGGCACCTGCTCGATTTCTGCTCTGGTTGAGCAGCTCCTCTTAGGTTTCAGGAAAGATGCCTCATTATTTTGGAGTTTTTTGGGAGCAGGGAAACTACACTGAAGGGAAGGAGAAATGGTGCTTTATTGTTTTCTTAGTATGAGAGCAAACCCCGCTTTGCTCCTTATCTGATTTTGCATGTGTTCTTCACACAAGGTACCTTGTCTTGAATGAGCAGAGTAACGAAGGGGAAGCACGGTGCAAGGAACCTGATTGTTATTCCAGAGCTTGCACTAATAAGCAGAATCCCTGCAAATTCCTTCCTCTACCAGATGAGAATATGGTTATGAATGTCAGCTGGAGACAGTGTACTAGACCCCATCAGCTAGAACCCACATCCCTCACATGCGAGGAAAGCTCTCTCCATAACTTCTGTTCTTTCAAAACATCCTCAGGATCTTTCTCCTTGCAGGTCCGATTCCTTGAGCAACAAAATAAAGTGCTGGAAACCAAGTGGAGCCTGCTTCAGGAGCAGGGGATGAAAACAGTTAAGAACAACTTGGAGCCGCTTTTTGAGACTTACATCAACAACCTCAGAGTTCAGCTGAACAGTCTGCTGAGCGACAAGGGCAGGCTGGAGGGAGAGCTTGTTAACACACAGTACCTGGTTGAGGACTTCAAGAAGAAGTAAGTTCATTGAGCTAGCGGTCTGCTGACCTAGGTAGGTGAAGCCTTTCTTTATCCAGTACCCTTAAGCCAGCTGGGTGATCCAGAAAAGTCCGGGACACAGGAATCCCCAGCAGTGAAGGCTGTGACATTTGCCAAAGATAAACGGTAATGGAGTAACAGAACGAAATGGGCAAACATTAGCGCGGTGTTTTAGAAGACGATCAAAGGCTTGTTAACTAAACTGCCTACTGAGAAGAAAAGAAATTACATGGTAGCTCTCAGAGTTTCAGGACGGCACGCTCAATTTGCTTAGGACAGGCAGAAAGAGTATGACTAATAGCCAGAAACAGGGGGAAAAAAAGAATAGAACCCTTAAAATCTGTTTTGATGAGGTACTTGTTTTAACTGGTTTAGCCCAGGAACACGCTCGTGGTCTCTTATGCAGGTGCTCAGCAGAAGAAAAGAGCATTGTATGCAAAAACGCTCTTAAGGAAGTTCATTCCAGCAAACTCAAATCACCTGTCTGTTACCTGCCTGAACAAACGCTCCTTCTGCTTCCCTCCATTAGGTATGAAGATGAAATCAACAGGCGCACGGTTGCGGAGAACGAATTTGTGACACTCAAGAAGGTGAGAGTGAATTACCAACACCCCTCTGACTGCTGCTTGTAGAGCCCTAACGGTTTATTCCTTCACAAATCCACTCATATTCCCAAGGTTTTTCTCTACGGTTTCTTCCCTGGACTGTTACTGCAGGAGGCAAGCATGTTCCTGCTTTGCTAATAGGAATTTAAAACACATTGTCTAAATCTCTCGTCTTCCAGGATGTAGATGCTGCCTACATGAACAAGGTGGAACTTCAGGCCAGGGTGGATGCACTGACTGAAGAAATTAATTTCTTGAGAGCCCTCTACGAAGCAGTGAGTACAACCAGCTGCCAAGACGTTTCGACTGGCAGATAGAGCTTCCCTCCCTCCTTTCCTCTGAAAGTCTCTAATTTCTTCCCTCAGGAGATGCTAAATCCTTTACTCCTTCAGAGTTACACCAACCGTCTTAGCTGTTCAGATAACAATCTGTAGCCTCTCCCAGGTCTGCGTGCTCATCTGAAAGGATGAAAAGGCAACTGAATCAACTCACCCAATTCCCCGTGCACTTTGCAGGAGCTGTCTCAGATGCAGACCCAGATCTCTGACACCTCTGTTGTCCTCACAATGGACAACAACCGAAACCTGGACCTGGACAGCATCATCTCAGAAGTCAAAGCACAGTATGAGGACATCGCAAACAGAAGTCGGGCTGAAGCAGAGTCCTGGTACCAAACCAAGGTGAAGAAATGGGGGCTTTCCCTGCTGTTACCTTCATGTCTTGTCTTGAACAGATGAAAGACCAAATCTTCCAAGAAAACCTTTTGAAATATTGCATCTCACACAGCAGCGATCCAGCTGCTAGTCTGGGCTTGAGGAAGGACCCCAGCTTTCGGGCACCTGGGCTGCTCCTGGACAGATGGAATTTACCTTGACTGATTGTCCCTCTCTCTGTGACAGTATGAAGAGCTGCAGGCAACTGCTGGCAGACACGGGGATGACCTCCGGAACACCAAGCAGGAGATCTCTGAGCTCAACCGCCACGTCCAGCGGCTGCGGTCTGAAATCGACAGTGTGAAGAAACAGGTAAAGGGCAGCAAGCTGCACGCTTTTGACTGATTTATCCCTTGGCTTGCAAGGGGGAGGAAGGAAATTCTCAGAGGTAACAGGCACGTCCTGCTCAGTTTGATCCCTTTTTTCTCAAGAAGAGAAACATCTCTAGAATTGGTTAAGCTGATACTGTTGGAATAAGACTTTGTGATTTTATGACAGATAAAGCTGAGGTTTTGTGTGAGGAATCTGACCATGGGTTTCTCTTCTGTAGTGTGCAAATCTGAAAGCAGCCATTGCAGATGCTGAGGAACGTGGAGAGATGGCCCTCAAGGATGCCAAAGCTAAACTGGCTGAGCTGGAAGATGCTTTGCAACAGGCCAAAGCTGACCTGGCCCGGCAGCTCCGTGAGTACCAGGAGCTCATGAACGTCAAGCTGGCCCTGGACATCGAGATCGCGACCTACAGGAAGCTGCTGGAGGGAGAGGAATGCAGGTGGGTGGAAACAACACTTCTGATGTTGGATGAAAGCAAGAAGATGCTTTGTTGGAGCAGCAAAGCAAGAAGAGCACAAGATACTCTGCGTTAGGGGCATTAGGGGAAGGGGCAGGGGGAAGATTGTCCCAGATGATAGAAATCAAATTGCAGGAAGCATCCCTAGGTTACACCAGCGTCTTGTTTTTCTCCCCCTTGGTCTCTAGGAAATGTTCCAAATTTTTTCCCCTGCTGCCAACATTCTTATGTCTTAATATTTGATCTTCTGTCTCCTCACAGGCTGGCTGGAGATGGTGTCCCAGTGAATATCTGTAAGTGCCTAAATACATGCAATTGCCTTACTTAAGTGTTAGCACATCTCTGTCACTGAGAGGTCAATGCCTAGAGAAACTGAAAGCTTTACTTTCTCTCTTTTGCAGCTGTGACCCGAACAACTGTGGGAACAGGATATGGAGGAGGAAGCAACCTCAGCATGGGAGGGGGAATCTGCAATATGGGCAACAGCTTTGGCTGTGGAAGTGGTCCTGGGGTGAGCAGCACCACCCTTGGAGGTGGCAGCAGCTCCAGCGTGAAGTTCGTCTCAACCTCCTCTACCAGAAGAAGTTACAGAAGCTAAAAGTTTCCTTTTGGACACCTTCAGTCGCCAGAAAACACCTTAACACTGGTCCTTCACTAGAGCATAGTTGGAGTCAACAGAATGAGGGCCACCTCAACCCTATGTCTTGTCACACGGGAGCCTCACCTTAGGAACTCTCTCTCAGCTGTGTTGTCTAGCACGTGTTGTGTAGGGCTCTGCTATTGAACACGAGTCCAACTGTTTTAAATTTGCAACTTGCTTGTTACAGCTCAGCATTTTAATTTTTTTTTGGCTGGATTTTGTATATAAAGTGTGTCCCATGACTGTTTGTCTCTCTTCACTTGCTGGTGTTTGTCTAATAAAAATGCACATGTAATTTATTCTATTCTGTGGTCCTTTTAATTAAAAGGCATGGAACAGCAGATGCAAATGCACGTAACAAGCAATTTTCCTAGGGCCCAGCCCAGCTAAAGGCTCAGGTGTTTTGCTCCTCATTCACACTTACTGAAACTCTCTATTAGCAGCCAGAACACAGAGTCATGGCGGAGCACCAAAGGGAGTTTGCCGTTGGATTTCAATGTTCTCTCTACTGTGCAAGCAAAACCCCTGGAAGCTAAATACAGGGCACGCCAAGGCAAGAGCTGGGCACAGGGGGAAAGGTCTAAAATTAATTTACTGAGCAGCTTCCAGCCAATACATCACCCAATAGGTCGGCTCCCAGGGGGCACAAAGGGCAGTGCCAAGTGTGTGATGTACCTGCATGAACTTCTAACAATAGGGAACTAATTACTAGGGGAGTTAGAGCAACCACCCAACTTGTTCAAGCCCATCTCAAAAGCCCTTCACCGTGAGCTGTCTCACATATGTGCAGGTGCCAGCTGTGCAAACATCTGCCCGAGCAGGATGGAAACATTCCCTTTCTGTCCAGAGCACTGGCCACACTGGTTTAGGTGTCTACCTTGGGTCTTGGTGCTCACATTCATCCTCCTTTCACTAAACAGCTGGAGGTTCTGGTCCATGTGCTTCCACATGCTACGTTCCATTCCATGTTGCTCATCCCATAATTATAAGAACTACCCCTAGAGGAGATGCCCACTGGAAAGTGAAAGTTTTCAAGATGGAGACAAGCTCTTGGTTTGAGAAGGAACAAAAAAACCCAGAGGTGGGGGTCTAGCAATTTTAGATCTTGTTCTGACCAATTCAGGATGAATTTATTGGGGAGTAAAGCCAGAGCATCATCGGTCTGAAAGTTACAGAGTGACAGATCTCATTGCTGGAGGATGAGCTGAAGAAAGCAATGTGATTGGGGTCCCAACCTCTCTCTCCATATATTTCAGTGAGTTCAAGTGATGGCTAGAAAAGTGCTATAAAATTAGGAAAATACTCCAAGACATCTGTCAGCCTCACCTCCATCCCAGGAAAAGTGATGGAACAATTTGTCCTGGACGCTGTCTCTGAGGCACATCAGGGACAAGAGGGTGATTAGAAACAGTCAGTGTGGCTTCACCAAGGGGAGGTCATGCTTGACCGACCTGATAGTCCCCATAACCAGGTGGACAGATGATGGCAGAGGGGTCGATGTGGTCTCTCTTGACATCAGGAAGCCATTTGACAGAGTCTCACACAGCATCCTCACAGCCAAACTGAGGCACTGTGGACTGGATGATTGGATAGTGAGGTGGATGGTGAA
>VZRI01013849.1:27488-51825 GCA_013397515.1 Upupa epops | reverse complement strand
GGGATCCTGCTGTGGCAGGGGGATTGGACTGGATGATCTTTCAAGGTCCCTTCCAATCCCTAATGATTCTGTGATTCTATGATTTCATTGAAATGAGGGGAACTGGCTGTCCCTGAGTGAGACTGTACTCTGGTTTTCTCTCAACACCAGCAGTTTTTCTGTTGAACCTCAAAGCAGCTTCTTGGAAAGAAGCAGTATCTACACTCTGCACAGCAGCAGCAGCAGATTCAGTCTTTCTCAAGGATGATCAGAGGGCTGGAGCTCCTCTGGTCCGGGGATAGCATGAGGGAATTGAGACTGTTCAGCTGGAGAACAGAAGGCTCTGGAGAGACCTGAGAGCAACTTCCAGCAGCTGCAGAGTTTCTAGTAACGTGGAGGGACTTTTTCCCATGGATCCNAAGCAGCTTCTTGGAAAGAAGCAGTACCTACACTCTGCACAGCACCAGCAGCAGATTCAGTCTTTCTCAAGGATGATCAGAGGTCTGGAGCTCCTCTGATCTGGGGATAGCATGAGGGAATTGACTGTTCAGCTGGAGAACAGAAGGCTCTGGGGAGACCTGAGATCAACTTCCAGCAGCTGCAGAGTTTCTAGTAGAGGTGGAGGGACTTTTTCCCACAGATCCAGTGCTGGGCCAAGGAGGCTGGGTTCCAGCTCCAAGAGGGGAGCTGGGAGGCAGAGATTGCTCCCTGGGAGGGGGCTGAGGCCCTGGCACAGGTTGCCCAGGGAGGTTGTGGATGCTTCATCCTCTCTGGCAGTGTCCAAGGGCCGGTTGGCTGGGGCTGTGGGCACCCTGTTCTGGTCAGAGGTTTCACTGCCCCTGCCCCTGGAAGGGTGTTGGCTCTGAGATCCCTTCCAACCTAAACCACTCTGTGTCTCTATAATTTTCTAGATCTGATATTTTCCCAGTCTCACCGATGTATTATTAGGATAAGAGCACATTAGAGCCAGATTCCACATCGACTGCTGCCCAAACACACTATCTAACCATGGGATGATGTAAACACTCAGTGGGAACATCACACAGATGCCATCCATTGCGTCAACACATGGGTCATAACAGAGAGGTTTCAAAGCCATCGCGTAGTATGGAAAGGTTGGGAGCAAATAGCTGTTCAATTTTTTAATCCAAATAACTACCCTAGGAAAGATTCCAATCTCTGAATGCGTTGGAGTAATGTCCAGCTCTCCTTGCTTCTGTTCACCCTGCAAAACC
Organism: Upupa epops; assembly: GCA_013397515.1. Taxonomy (NCBI): domain Eukaryota; kingdom Metazoa; phylum Chordata; class Aves; order Bucerotiformes; family Upupidae; genus Upupa; species Upupa epops. Next base: position 50,611 of record VZRI01013849.1, on the reverse strand, counting down.
TTCTGCATCCAGTCCTGTGGGACAAGTTAGACAGAAGTAGCAATGATCTGGGGCTGACAGTTCAGCAGGAGAGGACAGCCCTCGGTAACACCAGCACAGCTCAGATTAAAACTTAAGTCATAATAAAATGAATGGTGCTTGCGCTCAGGGGCTTGGATTTGCAATGCTTGGAGGGTCCTGATTGTTAACTGTTATCCATGATTTTTTTACAGGCTGTTTCAGGTAGTTGAGTCACAGCAGCTCCTCTCTCCTAAAAATTGCTGCTTGTGGTAACACACTGCAGCTGAATCGCTCACAGAACAGCTCTTTCAGCTTCGTTCCAGGATGTGCAATGGAAATGTTAGAAGAACAGAAAGGGAAATAGGAAAAGGATTTTAAAAATCCACACGGCTGAGAAACAAAAAGAGATGATGGGTATCTGCAAATCACCCTCCCCTGGGATCTTCTGGCCAAACTCACCTGGCTGTCTGGCCCCTATGTGTGAAATGAAAAGAACAAACATACAGTTACGAAACTGCATCTGCAAGAGCTTGACCCATAGCCCAGTGCCTGCACAAGCCTTTCCAATAGCCAGGGGAAGCTGTGAAATCCCAGCCAAGCTGCTACCTCCTCCCAAGAGAGAATGTTCAGATTGGGCAGGGGCACCCACAAGAGAGACTTACCTTGGCAAACCCAAGGGGTCTGAGAGGAGCATCCCCATCCCCGGACATCAGACAAGACTCTGGGAGTGACTTTGTCATCTTGATTTTCCTATGCTAAGTGTGCTACCACACAGCAGGCACAGGGCAAGTCAAGACACCCTGTGTCTTTCACCTGGAAAATGCCCTGCTCATCTTTGCCCTGCAGAATAAGAATAAAGGGAGCTGGCTTGAACGATGTCATAAGAGGAATGAGAGTAAGGGATTTGTGATGCCGTAAGTCTGGATCCCAAACACTGGATTTCCTTGTACGAGCCATCAGAGGGAAGGAAAACAGATGTGGGGAGGACAGCCTGGGAACAGGGTTTTTGCCATGTAGAGACAAGGTCAGCCCATGAGTCAGGAAAACAGCCCCAAAATCTGCGAAGGTGAAGCCCTGAGAAATTGCCGACTCAGGTTTTGTGTCATCACAGGCAGCAGTAACTTCCTTCTTGATCACATTCTGCTATTTCATCACCTGTCAGTCTGAATCAGGATGAAACACAGACCCTTCTCATAGAAAAGATCTGAAGATCCCATTCACGGTCACCCTCCACGTCCTTCCCTCTCCCTGGCTGGTTTTTCACAGCGGATGGTCCAAGACCTCCACTAACACCCCACCACCACCCTGCCTGTCCCTCTATCCCCTCTTTCTCCTGTTTGTATCAGTTCTGGTTTAAATGGCTCTTGCTCGGGCATGAGAAGAGCCCAGCATTTCCAACAAGTCGGGGCCTGAGGTCCTGATGCCCCACCGGGGTTTGCTCAAAACCACAGCAGCAGGAAAACACAGACCCGCAATAAAAGATTACTCAGTGCTCAGACCTCTGCCTGTGAAATAAGGAGCCTTTACGCAACGGGGGGGTGATGAACTAATTCATGAAACAGAGATGAGCGAACGCTTGCCCAACGTGGGGAACCACCTACTGCAGAGGTGAAAGCAGAGAGCGGGAGAGGGATGGCTGTGAACAAGAGTTGAGCAGGCAGTGCTCAGTGTTGTCTCAGATGTTTCAACAGCCAGATCATGACCACCACAAAAGAACTGCAACCCCTGCACTTTGCCAGATCTTCATAGGTGCTCGTGCACAGGGTGAACTCACCGGCCCCTTTGCTGTTGGGTGTGCCGAGCCCGGTTAATCAGTGCGATGAGCACCGTGCCAGACCCATCCTTGGCTACTAAGGGTATAAAAGGGCCAGTCCCAGTCTGGGGGAGCACAACTTCACCCTCCTGCCTTTGTTCACATCACTGCTGCCTTCTTCTCTCTACCTGCTCTCTCCCTGCCCATGCCAGCTGCCATGTCTCGTCAGTGTGCTGCAAGGACCCAGAGCAAAACTGGCTTCAGTGCTGCTTCTGCCTTCATCCCAAATGTCAGCAGTGCCAGCTTCTGCTTACGTTCCGCACCCCAAGGTGGCAGCTGCAGTAACGCTCTGGGATATGGAAGACTTGCTGGAGGTTTTGGAAGCAGGAGTCTTTACAGTCTTGGTGGATGCCAGAGGATCTCTGTAGCTGGAAGAGGCGCTGGTTTCTATGGACCTGCAGGTTTTGGTGCTGGCACTGGGATCTCCTGTGGTTTTGGTGGTGCCTTCGGGTTTGGTGGTGGCATGGGTGGCCCTGAATTCCCTGCTCTCCCAGCTGGAGGCATCCATGAAGTCTCAATCAACCAGAGCCTTCTGAAACCTCTCAACCTGGAGATTGACCCAAACATCCAGAGTATCCGTAAGGAGGAGAAGGATCAGATTCAAACCCTCAACAATAAATTTGCTTCATTCATCGACAAGGTGAGGCATAAATATTTCCATATTGATTCTTCAGAGGGGAAGCATAAAGAAAGGAGGATATGTCAACAGTTTTACTGCTCCTCTGCTGCCTTTTTTAATATGAGCAGCCTGGGAATAAACCCTGAAGGGTTCCAGCCTTGAGATATTCATCCTTCACATTAACATTGCATGAGATCAGTCAAGAGGGAAAATGGTGATACAGGATGTAAGGGAGCAGTGTGCCAGCGCAGAGTTTGCCAAGAGAGGGGCAATGTTTGCATCAGTGCCGCAAGGCTTCTTGGTCATCTGTTCCTCAAGGGCTGAGAGCTCCCACCTTTCAGCGAGTGAATCCTTGCAGGGCTCTAACATCACTGTTCCTTAAACATCTTTTTCCACTACCCAGGTCCGATTCCTTGAACAACAAAACAAGGTCCTGGAGACCAAGTGGGCCCTTCTGCAGGAACAGGGGAACAAAACTGTCAGAAAAGACATTGAGCCCCTCTTTGAGACCTACATCAACAACCTCAGAAGACAGCTCAACTCTTTGCTAATGGAGAAGGAGAACCTGGGAGGGGAGCTGAACAAGGCTCAGGGCCTTGCTGAGGACTTCAAGAACAAGTAAGTCTCTCCATTTGTGGTCTTCTGGAGAGCAGAGTGGGCTGTAAGAGATACCAGTGCTCTGGAAGGAAAGATGCTGCTACAATCTGAGTAAGGCTCAGCTTAATTTTAGTGAGAGACATATTGAGACTCCCCCTGGGCTCAAAGTCACTGGCAGAAAATTATAGACCAAGGTACAAAAAATGTACAGGAGGCTGGACTTGAAAATAGGAAATGGCTCCTGTGCAAGTCTAGAGCAGCCCTCCCTTTCCATCCTGCAGGTACGAAGAGGAGATTGACAAGCACACAGCTGTCGAGAATGAATTTGTGATCCTGAAGAAGGTGGGTGCTGGTACTCTGTCTCCTGGTCCTGCACCAACACTGGAAGGAGCAGCTTCTCCAGCCTTTCCTCTGCTTCTCTAAAAACCAACCCTTTTTTGTCATGTGTTTCCTCATCTAGGAGACAGACGCTGCCTATGTGAACAAGACAGAGCTGCAAGCCAGGCTGGACTTCCTCACGGAGGAGATAGATTTCCTCAAAGCCCTCTTTGAACTTGTAAGCACCAGTATTTACAGTCTTCTCTGCTTGTTGTAGGGGGGTAGACTAGAAGACCTTTGGATGACCCCTTCAACCCAAGACCATCTATGATTCTCCATTTCTAATGCCCTTGCCTTCCTTTCCTTCTTCAGAGGCTCAGGACTCATTATTTTCCTCTCTGGAACTAAATAATCAAGAGGGTCTCTTTTCCATGTCACCTGCTGGTTAATCCTGCCTAAACATTTCTTGGAAAAACCCCTTTGTCCACCCACCTCTAACTTGGAAGGTTTCCTCCCTCTGAGCATCGTTAGTGTCTCCCACCTGGACCTCACTGAAAGGCTCACTGCTCTCACAGGAACTGTCTGAGATGCAGAACCAGATCGCCGACACCTCTGTCATCCTGACCATGGACAACAATCGCAGCCTGGACATGGACAGCATCATTGCAGAGGTCAAAGCCCAGTATGAGGACATCGCCAACCGAAGCCGGGCAGAGGCCGAGTCCTGGTACCAGTCCAGGGTGAGTACCTAGGAGGGCTTCTGCGATGGGAAAACCTTGTTCTCTGCCCCACTCCACCCCAGGGAGGTGGGTTCATGGGGATTTTTGTAACACAAGTTGTCTTCAGATTTAATAATCCTATAAAATTTGAGATTGCTGATTTGGGATTGAGAACAGGCACGCTCTTCTGAGTGCAAACCTTATGTTCTGCTTGGTCCTAAAGCCAACATTGTCCCTTGACTGATTGTTCCTCTCTCTGTGACAGTATGAAGAGCTGCAGGCAACTGCTGGCAGACACGGGGATGACCTCCGGAACACCAAGCAGGAGATCTCTGAGCTCAACCGCTGCGTCCAGCGGCTGCGATGTGAGATTGACAGCGTGAAGAAACAGGTGAAGGGCAGTGTAAATGCATAAAACTTAACTTTAGTGTGGTTTAACCCTGTGGCTGACCAGACAGCTCCAGGGAAAAGAAATGAATGCATCTTGGAGAGGGCTGCTGGATCAGGAGTGAGTGATGTCTTTTCCTGCAGTGCTGTAACATCACTGATATTGACAAAATCCACTACTATTAGACCTAAATTGTTGTTAAGAGGTGTGGAGTTGGATGGCTTTGGGTTGTGACCTGGCTCACGACATGGATCCATCCAAAGCTCGTTAAGAGCACAGCTATAGATGTTACCCCAAGACCGTGATCTCAGGGTAAAAAGAACAGCTCAGTGCTCCAGGTAAGGGATGCAATGAATCCTTTTCCTCCTCAGTGTGCCAGTCTGCAGACAGCCATTGCGGATGCTGAGCAGCGTGGGGACATGGCTGTCAAAGATGCCAAGGCAAAACTAGTTGAACTGGAGACAGCTCTGCAGAAGGCCAAGACTGATCTGGCCCAGCAGCTCCGTGAGTACCAGGAGCTCATGAATGTCAAGCTGGCCCTGGATATCGAGATTGCGACCTACAGGAAGCTGCTGGAGGGAGAGGAGTGCAGGTGGGTCCAATTTTCTTTCCCAGTTTCCAGAGGTGAAATGGAGTTGTGGAACTTTGTCACATTTAAACTCCCCACATTAGAAGGCTTAGATTAGACATGAGGAAAACATTCTTCACTGACAGAGTTGTTGGGGATTGGAACAGGCTACCCAGAGAGATGGTGGAGTGACTGTCCCTGGAGGTGTTTGAAAAATGCACTAGGGAACAGGGTTTGGTGGCCATGGTGGGGTTGGATGATGGTTGAGCTTGAAGACATTGGAAGTTTCTTCTAACCTTCATGATTCTATGATTTTATGATTAAGAAGACCTAAACCCATTTTTTGAAGCAAAAACTTTTCTATGATCACAAGTTTTGGGAAGATGATAACCTTCTACTTGGCAACTTTCACCAAGAGCATTCCAAGGAGATTCTCCTGCCTTTTCAAGCAGCTTCATGCACAGATTCCCCTGGAATTCTTACTGTTCCTTTTGCTCCCTAACAGGCTCTCTGGAGAAGGTGCCGGCGCAGTGAACATCTGTAAGTACCTCTTGAAGACAGTTTGCCAACTCTTATGTTTGTCTCCCACCATTCAGATCCCACTGTTTGTGGATGCCTCTAAAGAGGGTGTTTTCTTCTTGCAGCTGTGACCAGAACTACTGTAGGGACGGGATATGGAAGTGGAAACTGTCTCAGCTTTGGAGGCAGCGGTAGCGTTGGAGGTGGGGTGTGTGCTACGGGCTTCAGCTCTGGAAGTGGACAAGGCACAGCTGGGTCATGCGTGGTTGGTGGAAGCAGTTCCAGTGTGACGTACACGTCCACCTCCTCTTCAGCCAAGAGATGCTATTAGAGCCAGGCACTAGCACTGTTCCCTAGTGTTGTGTCCAATCCTCACCCTGTTGCTTGCAAAAGATTTGGAAGTCAAAGCTGTCTGTCCTTATTTATGTGAAATATTTCAGACTCCTATTTGTTCTTTGTCTGAAATCCCCCGTCTTTGTCTAATAAAACACAGGTGGAATTGATGGTTGCATCCTCCTTTTAATTCCAATTCCTTTATAGAACCTTGAGGGAAAGCGGGGTTGATCCAGCAGAGTAGAGCTGAAGATAAAGAAAGGTCGTACACACGAGTATTGAAAGCTTTCACTCCTCTGCACACACTGCAACTCCATGGACATCTCTTATATCCAGCAGGAACAAAGCAGCTGGATTCTCCATTCCAATTTGGAACCAGCTGCCCAGGGAGGGGGTTCAGTTGCCATCCCTGGCTGTGTTTCATGGTCAGGGAGATCTGGGACTCAGGGGCAGGATTTAGTGACAGGTTGGGACAAGTGTGTTCAGGGTGGAATTGGGTGAAGATCTTTCCCAAGGAGTCTGTGAAGGCATTAGAGAAAATGCCTTTCCATCTTGATTTCTGCATTATGGCATCTCAGCACTTTTTGGTGCCACCTTGATTGCATCCAAACCCCTGTAATCCTTTGGGGTTTTATGTGATGAATCAGGTAGGGATGTAAATCCAGTTTTCCCAAGAAAGCAAGTAGCTCGTTTCATGCTGTTCTGTACTTGCACTGGCTGCAGGGGCTAATAACATGCTGTCACTGCCATCACCATAATTATAAAGTGGAAGAGACCTATTAAACCCCTAAATTCACCTCTTTGGGAAGAAGAATGTCCCCAGACAGAGGCTGCAAGATAAAGATGCTGAGGATAAGGAAGGTTCTGTTTCCCTCCTCTGATCTCCTGAATAGCAGTAACGAAAGACAAAGCTCTGGAGTTTATTTTATAGTAAGAAAAACCCCTCCAAACCCTGCAGAGATTGCCACAGGAGACTGTGCTGGTTCTGTCTCTGATCCAGTGGGGTGACTAAAGGACTAGTAGTGAACGTGATGTACATTCAGTGTGTGCTGACTCCTGGCCCAAGAGGAAGATGATATAATAAACCCCAGCTTCTCATTCATCATCCAAATCTAAGCACAGCAACACACTATGGGAAGGAAATCCTCTTCAACACCTGCCCATTCTCCTCTGGTACCTCTGGATGGTATTTCCACTGACACCAGCAGAACTGGTGTTTGGTTTGTTATTCAAAGGCTGTCCAGCATCAAAGAACCATCTGATGGACTTCTACAGTCCAGGCAGCTTTCTCTCTGGGGGAACCATGTACTGTCAGCTATCTCATCATAGAATGATAGAATTGTTTGGGTTGGAAGAGACCTCTGGATGATTGAATCCAATGGTGAACCCATTTGTCCCAACCCACTGCTAAACTCTGGCACCAGATCTCCCTGACTGGGAAACACAGCCAGGGCTGGCAACTGAACCCCCTCCATGGGCAGCCAGTTCCAAGGGCTGAAGGCCCTTTCCAACAAGAAGTTGGAAACCAACCACCCTCTCCCTTGGGGCAACTGGAGTCCGCTTCCTCTTGTCCTGTCTCATTACTTAGTTCAGTATTTTACATAAGCAAAGCATCTGGGATCCGTCTGCAGGCAGCAGAAGGGTGCAGATGCCTCTGCCAGAAGCAGCTCTGTGCCGATGAGGAGTTGCCTGTGAAGATGTCTAACTTCTTGCCTAGATCAGCAAAGCTGCTCCTACCCCAAAACAGCTGGCAGTTGGGTATCAAAGCCACTGCCTGATGCTTTCAACCTCTCTGGATTCCCTCTTGTGGCTGCTGCAGTCCCATCAGCTTTAAACCAAACGGGTTCTGCCACCATTAACCAGGTGAAAAAGAAGCCCAAAGGGAAGTTCTGCATGTAATGCTTTCATTTTTTTCCACCAGTAATCCCCGCTTTGAAAAACGCAGGTTAGAAACTCTGGTTGGTTTTATGAGCCCGAAGGTTGCCAACCCATTGCATTAGCGAGTCTGGTGATTAACGGATTGGGAGAAGTGGCCACGTGCCAGCATACTGAACTGATGAGCTCAGTCGCCTGAGCTTCGGTCCTCAGTGAATGAGTCCAGCTCTCCAAAAGGATAAAAGGCAGAGGTGGACTCCTGATACAAATTCCCAGAGATTTCGACTCGTCTACCGTCTCTCCACCCACTGATTGCACAGTCAGTCAGGAGGGCTCATTAAAGGTTTCAGTTCTTCCACTGTGCCTGATAACCTAAGCAGCTCCAGCTCCATGCCCATGTCCTGCAGCATCAGTAGAGTCATGGGATGGGTCAGTGGTGGTTTTGGCAGCAGGAGCCATCACAGTCTAGGGGCAAGCAAGAGGATTTCCATGAGCAGAGGGTATTGTTCTGCTGGAAGAGGATACAGTTATGGGTCAGGTTATGCAGGAGTGGCACACAGCCGGTGGAGCTGGGTTTGGAGGAGGATATGGCCTGGGAGGTATTCAAGAGGTCATGGTCAACCAGCACCTCTTGGTACCTCTTAACTTGGAGATTGACCCTACCACGCAGAAAGTGCGGCGGGAGGAGAAGGACCAGATCAAATCTCTCAACAACAAATTTGCCTCCTTCATCGACAAGGTAAGACACGTTCCACTCCATCCAGCCTGGCATGGTTGTCACTGCCTGTAGTGTGGGAGAAGGATCTCTCTCAACATTTTAAAGAATCTACTTCTGAATCCTTACTGCAGAGATCAGGGTTTTGTTCAGCTTGTTACCTCCACACCCAGACTGTCTGTGTAGCTCGTTTCTTCAGAGCTCTGCAGGCAACCTGCAAATGAAGTTTCTTTGTGATTTCATGTTGTTCCTGATTTCCAAATCTTCCCACCAGTGATTTCTGGGTGACATGTTCATCTAACCCCCACTTCAAATTGCATGAAAGTTAATTCTCATTAAAACTGCCGTCTCATGAAAAGTCAGTCAGGTTTGGAGTTGATGATACTGAGTGATTGATACTGTTCTGATGGGTTTCAGGTGCAGCTCTTGGAGCAACATAATGATGTACTGGAAACCAAATGGAGCCTTTTGCAAGACCAAGAAGTTGTGAAAAATCACCCTGAGCCCATGTTTGACTCATACCTCAGCAATATGGGGAGACAGCTCGAGGCTCTCGGAGGGGACAGGTTGCAGTTCAGAGCTGAAGGCTATGCAGGATGCTGTTGAAGACTTCAAGATCGGGTAAGCAACACCTAGAGAAAGAAACCAGCCTGGCTTTTCTTCTCTCTGTCTTCTTCCTGGAAGAGTTAAAGACACAAAACAACCTCAAAACTGTGAGAGTTCAGAAATTATCACAATGACTTGGCTCCCCTCACTTAAGCTGCTGTGAAAATGTCACTCTGCCCACAGCAGAACCCACTCCATTTGGTTTTGAAGGAACAGATAAACTTTTTAACTGCAACAGGCTCAGCTGGGCAGACATCCACAGGAGCTCAGGAGCTGCTGCTTAGAAGCTTAGTCTGACCAGAGTTGAAGCTTTCCAAATGCTTTTCTCTCCCGTGTAGTCATTTTAATACAGACTGAGATGAAAGCTGAATCTTCTCAAGACTCCTGAGCACTCCAGACACTGAACTCCACTGAGCTGGGTTCCTGCCTGAGAGAGAAAACCTGTCTGAAAAGAAGGTTTAACTTTAAATGAGAGCCTAATATGAGAGTCTTTCTTTACTGATCATTATAATTTTCCTCAAAATCAGTGCCCTTCTGAAAGTCCTGAATTAGCTTCCACCCCACAGAAAGCCGCTGAAGACTTGGATGAGGGTTTCAGCTCAACTCATTAACTCTTCAGGTTATTAGGGGAGAGGTTTTCTCTCTCTCATCCACTCTTTGCACTTTGGAAAAACATCTATCAAGTGTGAGTGTCTGCTACCATGCCCACGAGGGATACAGCGCTTAATGGACCTGAATAAGGAGCTTAAATTGTCAGTCTGGAACCAGAAAAACGAGAGACGAGAACCAGGTACAGGCTGCAACCCAAAACAAGGAGACGTGCTTCGTGCCAAACACCCTCTGCTCTCCCAGTGCTGGGAGATCCTTGTGTCTGACACTTTCTGCCACCTTCACCAACAGTGCCTTGGGCCCAGAAGTAGCATTGGAACAGAAAATACTGCCTTGGGGAAGAGAAATCATCATCCACAGCCTACCCTGAGACTTCTTTTTTTGTGGTTCTCTGTAGACAAATGTTTAATAGAGAGAATAAAGATTAGTCCAGGGCCTGTGTGGCCACGTAAGAGCTCAGGGTCTGCTACAAATGAGCCCTCTGGATTTCTTTAATTGACTTTAGAGTGGACAAATGACATTCTGGATTTGAATATCCTTCTCCAACAGCTACAGCAGAAACCCCAAAGAGCAGTGCTTGGCCGAAAGAGTCACTCTCCAGGCAGCCGACTTGAGACGAATCCCAGCTGTAAGCACCATGCTGCTGTTGATAAGCGGGTCAGAGAGTGTCCTTCCCCTGCTCTTGTCTCAGGTCACGGTGAAAGTAATTCAGATTTTTCAAAGCAATGTCTAGCACTGTTAGCTCCATCTGGATCAGCAAAGCAGAAATTGCTCAGCTGAGAGAGGACCCCTGGGTGCACCGAGGCTTCGGACAAGAAACCCTCTGATGACAAGGTCTCACCATAGAAGAGGTTCAGGCTTTAACACTGCCACTGAAAGGGATGGATATTCCTTCTGGTTCCAGATCAGGGAGTCTTTGGGCAAAAGCTCAATTGCATCAAACTTATTGCTGGGCAGGGACCAGCATCTCCCTTTGCTTGCTCCTGTGAGAAGGACTTCACTGCTTTTGTGCTAATTTTGTTGGAATTTCTTCCTCTTACCTTAATTTATTGAAAACCCTGTGGATTCCAAAGTTCTTCCTAATGCTCCAATTCAAACACTCATGCACAGGGCAGTTAGAAATTAGATGAGGGCCACATTAGTTTTCCTCTTCTACACAGCTACCAAATCAGAGGTCCACAAATCTGTACAGAGGCAGGGACTTTGCTTAATGGAAATGATTTTAAGGGCTGGATATTCCTGATGTGAAGAAGCCTTCTCCCTTGGAAGGGTCATGAAAGGCTGAAGTTTTATTAGCTGCACGAACTCCTGCCTTTGAACTCCTGTCTTTCATCTTCCCATTTAATCATTTCATATGAGCTGGGTATCACTCCATGGCTCTTGCTGGTTTTTCTCCCTTCCCAAAAGTGGGGCTGAGTGTTGCTGCTCAGCTTTCCTTGCCCAGAACATCATCCTTCCTCCTCCCCAGCCATCCCCAGCCCTCCTGAAGCCACCGCATGTGCTGGCGTCAGAGAACTCGGCTCTCCTGACTAACCCAGGTGTGGTAGCAGTGAACTCAGCTACGGCTCCACCCAGCCCTCCCGGCCTGAGAAAATGGAGAGAGCACAAAGCTCCTATTGACAGTGAAAACTTCTGGGAGGATAAAACGTGCCTTTAATGAAAGCCTGAAATTTCTTTTAGATGGCCTCCTCCCACCACTTAGCCCAAGGGCGCCATCCTAATGCGTGATAGGAACATACTGAATGATGCTGTGTGTTATATATGCACCTACACAGCACCGTGAAGGAGCTCCTTCGGTCATTTCCTCCGAAGAGTGATGCTAAATGCCCCTGGGACTCTTTACTCTCTCCACAGTCAGCTTGCAGTGAGCATGTGGAGCAGGGATTTCCACAAGCCCATGGTGGGTGGGTGGGTCACAGTATGGAAGTTCTAAAGGGATGCTCATTTCTCCTTCCCAACAGGTATGAAGAGGAGATCAACAAGCACACGACTGCTGAGAATGACTTTGTTTTGCTCAAGAAGGTGAGGCACCACCAACAAAGAAAAGACACCCGGGTTTTAAAGGCAAAATGCATTTGGATGCAAATAACCCTTTTTATCCAGCAGTGCCAGGCTGGGCAAAGCACTTAGCAAAGATGTAGTCATCCCTCCTTGAAACAGAAACACCCAACTGTGCCAGTGTGTCAGTCCTTGGCAACAGCTCCTTCTTGTTTCATACTCTGCATCCAAAACGGAGGCAAGTCTTGGTCCCTCAAGTGCCAGATCTGTACTGGTCATCCACGACTTCTACTCACAGAACCATAGGATCATTAAAGTCGGAAGAGACAGCCAAGATGATATATTAATCCAAGGCCATCATGCCCAGTAACCCATGTCATCCCATAGAGCTCCTGCCTGCGTCCAGTCCCACCCTCCACAGCCCCCCCAGTCTCACCTGCAGGGGTCACAATGAGAAACTCCCACTGTTTGAAGAACAGTCACAGCATCAGTGCTCTGCCAAAAAGAGAGCAGTCTAAGAGTTATTATGTCTGTGGATGTCATCCCCCCCCTGCAAAAAGAAAAGGGTGGAGGGAAATAGCCAGTTTACCTTCTCTTGAAGGCACAGAGATGGATAAGATCTTCGGTTCTGGTTTTCCTCCTGAGGTTCCTATTGAACAGTAGTGGGTGTTTCTATGCAGAGAGTCCAGGCTTGGTTCACTACCTCTGTTGTTGTGGTTCCAGGACGCCAATGCTGCCTATGTAAATAAGATGGACCAGGGGACTAAGGTGGAAGCACTGACAGATGAGATCAACTTCCTGAGATCCTGAGACCACTATACGAAGCAGTAAGGATCTTCCAAACTTCCCAGATCTGTTATTTCCCTGCTACCAGCAAGATGGAACCACCTCGAGGGAGGTGTTTGGAGCTGCACCTCCTCTCCATTCCTATCCATCTGCCACACAAGAGCAAGACATTTGGGACTGAGAAGGGATTAGTTTGCCTTACAGGAGCTGCCTCAGATGCAGGCACAGACCGCTGACACCTCTGTGGTCCTGCCCATGGACGATGACCGAAACCTGCACACGAACAGCATCACTGCAGAGGTCAAAGCCCAGTACCAGGACATTGCCTACTGGAGCTGAGCAGAGGCTGAGTCCTGGTACCAGAGCAAGGTGAGGACGTGAAAATCAGCCAGGTAAGCCAGGAAAACTTCTGTTTAGCATTTCCCAAAGTCTGTTTTACACTGGAGAGGGCAAGCAGAGAGGAAAGGGGAGCAGGGAGCAAAATTAATTTGAGTAGCATTCTGTTTTGTTGCTTGGATGGGTAAAATTGCCATTGTGACAGCAAGAGATAAGGGGCAAAGGAGAGAGAGGGAGGAAGGAGATAGGCTAAAGCTCATGGTTAGAGCACAGAAAGAGACAGAAGCTCCAGACAACAGAGGATCAGAGCAGGGCCAAGATCTACCAGTGAGTTCAAGCTCTGCCCAGATCTGACTGGGCCCTGATGTCTCACCTCCTTGCCCATCTCAGTATGAGGAGCTGCAGCTCACAGCTGGCTGCCACAAGGAAGACCTCCACAACACCAAGATGGAAATTTCCAAGATGAATCGCATGATCCCACAGCCCCCTCAGACACTGACAACATAAAGGAAGAGGTAAGATGTGTAGGACCCGCCAAACATGGGGGCCCTGCCACAGCCTGGCTGCGTCCTGACCAGGATGCCTGGAAATTGGGGTCCAAACCCACTGAGCAGTCACCAGACCTATTCCCACTTCTTGCAGTGTGCCACCCTGCAGACGGCCATCGCAGATGCTGAGCAGCGTGGGGAGATGGCTGTCGAGGATGCCAGGGCTGAGCTGGCTGACATGGAAGATGCCCTGCAGAAAGCCAAGGCAGACCTGGCCCAGCAGCTCTGTGAGTATCAGGAGCTCGTGAATGCCAAGCTGGCCCTGGACATGGAGACTGATACCTACAGGAAGCTGTTGGAGGGTGAGGAGAGCAGGTGGGGCATTCCACAAACCAACAGCCAAACCCAAAGGTGTTATCACATTTACTTTGCAGCAGGAGAGGGAAAGACCACAACAGTCTTGCAGAGAAAACATGGCCCTTTCAGATGCTCATCATCAGACCTTAACACCCCGAATGTTCTCTTATCCAGCGCCCTTGGAGCCAAACTGCTGCTTGAAATTGTCCAGAATAACAAGTCCTTATTGCTCTGTCTCCTCTTTCTTCCAGGTTGGCTGGAGAAGATGCTGATGGAGTGAATACCTGTGAGCATTCTGGCTTGTAAACCTCAGATAATCCTTGAGTTATTACTTAAATAAAATAATAATAATGTTAATGCCTAGGATTGGTGATAAGACAAGCTCATTCTGAGCTGTGTAGCACAAAAGCAGAGAATACTTAGCAATCTCTAGTGCTCTGTGGAACTGGAGAGGGCAAAGAGCCTGATTCTTCCTCTCTCTGACCTGTTCTGAGCATGACTGTCCCTAAGACTTGGATGTGTGTGGCCAGTTCTGCTGCAGGATAGGAAGAGGACTTGGAGAGTCAGATGTGTTAAACACGGACAGCAGCAGGGTCCAAGAAAAACCCAGGAGTAGGAAACTAAAGGTTGAAATTTGTACTTCTGCAAATGAAAAAGCCCTCTGCCCACGGCTTCCCATCACAGCTGTGGCCTCATCCAGGAGCAGCTGCGTAACAGCAAACACGCTGGATAGGGGTCAAGCTTCAACAAGAGGATCAGCATGGGGGGTGCACACTGACAGAGGGAGCTGGCTGGCTGGGGGATTCAGCTGGAAAGCAGCTGAACCATGAGGGTTGTACTGACGAGCACCACCAAGAGCAGCTATTGAAGCCAAGCTGTGCAGAAGAGTTTGAGGACCACCTGCTGCTGCCAGCACAAGATGTGTTACCACCATCCAAAGAGCTACAGCTATCACCTTCCCACTAGTGGAAAACATTCCCAGCACCACTTATGGGCTTGAGGGAGATGCCTCTTCAAGTCAAATGATTTCCTCTACATAAAGCCTCACCTAGCTGACCAGAAGCCTACTCCCTGAGCACTCAGCCTTCTCCTGAACGGCTGACATCATTAGCACCCAGCTTGCAGCTTCCCAGGTTTGCTCCCGTGCTCTGGTGCAAATCCAGGGCAGGTGCAGGACTTGGATTTACACCAGGGAAAGCAGAATGTCCCCCTTATGACAGAAACCAGCAGGTGTGTTGAGACCACTGTCTCTAGTGGTCCTTCCTAGCCCATTGTGCTCCTCATCCCTGGGCTTACACCACCCAAAGGCTTGAAGATTTGAAAACAAAGCTTCTTTCTATATAGAGGGAGCTGCTCTGTTTCCCAGTTCCTCTGGTATTGTTGTCATCTCACTCCAGGGCTCTCTAGCTCTACCTACACCCAAAGAAGCAGCCTGGCTTGGGACAGTTGGGTTAAGAGTTGGACTTGATGATCTTTAAGGTCTTTTCCAGTCTAAATGATTCTAGAATTCATTTGTCAGAGGTGGAAGGGCTTGGGTCTCCATGGTGTCTGATTCTTCACCCACCTAGTACATGTTATTTAAGCCAAAAGACCCTGCAACCTAGAGGCAGCCAGACCTTGTTCTCAGCAGCAAACCATCATTTCCCCCAGCCAGGATGAGTTTCAAGTAGAGACAGGGGTTAAAAATTACAGACAAAAAGACAAAGAGGAGGAAGAGCAGAACAAAAGGCCTTGGTAATGTAAGCTTTACACAACCTGGAACAGCAGCTCTGGTTTGGTGCCCTTGTTCTTCACTTTCCTCCTGCTGTTTCTACAGAATGAGGAGGGAGCGAAAGGAAAGGGCTAGGGAATTACCTGCCAAAAGATAACCAGCTCATTTCTTCCATCTTCCTGTCAGCTGTACCAGCTGAATGAAAGTTCTTTAATAAACTGCAGCTGGATCACAGTGAGCAATGTGGGGTTTCTGTGCTGTCTTGAAATTCACCTAAAAGAGTGATTGTAGCATAAGATTCAGAAGATTTGCTGTAGCCACTCGCTGTCACTCAGAGCTCTCCCATCTTCTCCCCATCTCAGCTGTGCAGAGGAAGGGACGACATTAAATGCGTTGGACACAGTGGTCACAGAGCAGCAAGACCCAGACTTCTGGGAGGTTTCCCAAGTTGCAGTTGTAGTGTCATCATAGAATCACAGAATCATTAGGGATTGGAAGGGACCGCGAGAGGTCATCCCCTCCATCCCCCCTGCCACAGCAGGGTCACTTAGACCAAGTTGCACAGGAACACAGCCAGGCGGGTTTTAAATGTCTCCAGAGAAGGAGACTCCACAACAATGTCAACAGAGCAAGACCAGAAGGTGGGGCTGGTTTCCCCTGGCTATGAACATCTACATCAGAGCCACTCAGAGGACAGAAACAGACAACTTGGGTTGAATGACTTGTTCCCGGGTAACATCTCTCTCCCTCCTTCCGAGGGACTGAAAGCACTCTGGGCTGTTGAAGATGTCTCCGCTGCAGGAGCACTCCAAGAGGAAAGTCAGGAAAGACAGAGAGCAACTCCTGGAAGGTCTTGTTCCATAGCTTTAGCTTGACTGGGAAAACAGGAGGGATTTATCTCCATCCCCTTTCTGGAGCAATCAGAGGCATCAGGCCAAGTGCTAAACCAGTGAGATGCTCTGAGCTACCTCAAAATGTTGTCAACTTTTTGAGAGTGAACTCAAACTCAGCTGCCTTTCCCTAATATGCTGGAGAGTCCACAGCTTTATCCACCCTCCCTTTAAATGTCTCCAGCATGCCCTGTGTCTCAGACACCCTGCAAGCCCAGCTTCCTACAACCCCTGTCCTCAGACTTCTGTCAGAAATGCTGTGGAGTTTCACTTGGTGTCAGTTTTCTCATCAAAAGAAAAGTGTTTCCTAAGATGAAGAGAAGAGATGCAGCCAGAGAGCCATAAAATACAGCTGCAGTCTGCAGCAACAGGGTCTGACACACAAGGACTGGGCCAGTCATGAGATTAACTGTAAACCTTCCCATGCCCCACTCCCTTAAGGATGTGCCCAGGGAGGGGGTTTAATCACCACCTCTGAATGTGTTTCAAAGTCATGGAGACCTGGAGCTTAGGGACAGGGTGGCCTTGGGACAGTTGGTTTAATGGTTAGGCTTGGTGATCTTGAAGATTTTTCCCATGCTAAAGAGTTCTATGAGTCTATGATTCTGTGTCTATGACTCCTGGAGCCAAAGTGTCCAAGAGCTTCCAGATTCCTACAGCAAAACTGGTAATTTTGGCTTGCAATTGCAACCACCCACTGAACAGGGAAGGGAAAAGAAATGCAGGAAAACAAAATCATCCTCTTGAAACTTCCACCCTGCCCCTGTGAAACACGCCACCCTCCCACACAGCGACGCGGGCTTCAACGCCGTCCCTGTGCTCCCAAGGACATGGATGCACACACGTGTCAATGGCAAACCCCTGACGCTGCTGTGAGGACATCTACCCAGCGTAGGAGGTGACGGACCAAGCCCAGCCCTGCCCCAATCCAGGTGGGAACCCAACCTACAAACTAAAGGATGAGGGGCCACCAGTTTTCTGAGAGCTTGACAGCTGAGAGTGTCTGCAAAAGTAAGTTCCAAGCATCAGCTTCAATTCCAACTAACCAACAGTTCCCCCCAGATAAATGCCCATGTTGGAAAACACCGTCAACCTGCAGAAAAATCACCTTGAGAAACAGATTTGTCCCCATGGACATTTCCCTGGCATTAGGAGACGTCGCTATCCTATAGGCAGAACCACCAAAACATTTGTTCATTAATTCTCTGCAGAGTCACGTTGATTATTGACCGTCTTTATTAAACGGGAGGTTGAATCACATTCCCCTTCAAAGCTCTCGCCTGTGAGCTGAGGTACCAGCAAAACGTAACGATCCCCTTTGACAGCAAAGGGATTCTATACTCCCCAAGTCTCAGTCTCACTTCACCATCGAGCTGCCCAAAACAGCTCAACCTGTGACCACAGCCCTGTGAAAGGCGGAGGAGCTAAACCATGCAACCATAGAATCAGCAAGACTGGAAAAGCCCTTCAACATCATCAGGTCCAACCATCCACCCTACAACCCCCAACCATGAAACCATCTCCTGAAACACCCTGTCTGCCCGTTTGTTGAGGACCTCTAGGGATGATGCCTCCACCCCCTCAGCTGGGGGAGCCTGTTCCAACATCTGCGAGGGGGGATGTGCAATGTTTTAGCACCCCCCCCCCCCAAAATGATCCACCCAGCACAACCCCGTTCATTTCTATTGCTACTACTTGACCCCTCTGACTCGACACCGTTCTCCCATCCTTTATGGAGCAAATAGGCTGCTCCTTTCACCCTGGCAAACGGGGCAAACACGCCGGTGCCCTCTCTGTCGGCGAGAGCAACACATGCTAAGCAGTCACATTCTTTGCATCACAAACATACTGTGGAGGTTCCACGCAGCCTCGCCCCGTTTGCCATGCAAATAAAAGGACGGAGGTGCGCCACTGCGGCCAGAGGGAACTGCACCCTGGAATCTGCTCCCAGCGCGTCGCCTGCACCAGCTGTCCCACTCCAACCACCGCCATGTCCCGCTGCTCCAACAGCATCAGCTCTGGCCATGCCGCCAGGAACTTCAGCTCTTTCTCCATGGTTCTCCCCGGGAATCGATGTAGTCTTAGCACTGCCTCGTGTCGCTGGGGTGGTGGCGTGGGCTGCTCCGGTTTGGGTTACTTCAGCAGCAGAAGTCTTGATGGTACGACACGCTCCCGGCCCAGAATAGCTGTTGGAAGGTGTCCTCCAAGATGTGGATATGGCTTTGGTGCATCTGTCACTGGGTTTGGCTACAGAGGTTCTGGCTTTGGCTATAGGCTTGATGCTGTCTCCCGGTCACGTACCATCACACCCATCACCATCAACGAGCAGCTGCTCCAACCACTCAGTCTGGAACTCGACCCCAATGTGCAAACCGTGAAGCACCAAGAGAAGGAGCAGATCAAGACCCTCAACAACAGATTTGCTTCTTTCATTGAGAAGGTGAGTAGAGAACCCCTCCCCAGGTCCAGCCTGCAGGGACCAGAGTCCAAGTGAGGTGACCAGCATGGAAAGGGCAGGCAATCCTTGTAAGACAACTCATTCTAGGTGTGGAGGGCAACTTGCACGGTGCTGCCAGTTGAGCACCAAGGTGCTCACCAGCCCATGGAGATACTTCCGTGTGCAGACACTAGTGGTCTGATCTCTAGGTCTGACTAAAGGTAGGGAACAAAGTTAACCCAGTTTTGTTCAGCCTTCCAGTCCTTTCCCGCTCCTCTCTGCACATTCATCGCAATTAACTGCAAATTTCTTCTTTCTCAAGGTGCTTTGGGTGTCTCTGCATTCCCACATGGGTGTCCCAGAGCAAAAGCAAACAGGATTAGAACTGCTCCATTCAGTGCTCCAGGAACACGTTTCATGACTGCTGCAGGGACACAGCCCTCAATCCTCACCTCATCTCCCATCTCACTTTCTGGGATTCAGGTTCGATTCCTGGAGCAGCAGAACAAGGGGCTGGAGATGAAGTGGAGCCTTCTACAAGGTCAAAACCACGGCAAGAACAGCATCGTGCCCATGTTAGAGGCTTACATTGGTAACCTGAAGAAGCAGCTGGCAGCACTGGAGCGTGGCAAAGCCCAGCTGGAAACACCCCAGAAGGCAGCACAGCAGGTGCTGGAAACCAACAAGAAAATGTGAGTCAAATCCAGAGAGGTGGGAGAGCAGGGCTCTAAACACTGCTGGAGATTTGTAAGCAGGCAAGAAATGGTGAACTTTTCATAGTAGATGGTTGTGAATTAGGTAGATGGAGAGCTCTACCTCTAAGTTCCTGGTTTACAGACAGGAGCAAACTGAGGTTGTCCCTCTTCCAGGTTCTCTTGTTCTCCTTCCTAATTCAAGGAATTAACATTCACAAGTGTCCAACTGCTATTAGCTCTTGCAGAGGCCACAGAAAGAGCCCTGCTGCAAAACTGAGAAGACCAGACACTTCTCTGATAACACATTTGCTTTCCCATGGGCTGGGTAAAACAAGACAAAACCACCCCAGAACACTGGGGAGAAGAGAACAAATAAATGAGGAGCTTCCCTCCTGCAAGAAGAGCTGCAGAGACAGTGCAATTGTGCTGAACTCGGAGAACTCTCCTGTTTTCCCATGCAGGTACAAGGATGAGCGCAGCCAGCGGACAAGCCTCGAGAGCGAGCTTGTTGCCCTCAAGAAGGTGAGCAAGGGGCTGTTTGAACTCTCCTCTCGGGGCTGAGGTCTCTGGGGTGCACGCGGTGATTTATTTCTCAAAAACAAGTACAAACAGGAGCTGGTGCTTGGGTTTGCTTGAGCTCAAATCAGCAACTGCATTAATTGGGAGCTGGCACATGGTCATGGTGCCAGCGCTGAGAGTCCCTCACCCCAAGGGTAGCACTGGATCTGCTCTCACTCGCTAACTTCCTTCTTCTCTCCCCACTGCGTTGCCAGGATGCCGACTGCTTTCTCTTACACAAAGCAGAGCTGGAAGCCAAGGTGGGAAGTCTGAAAGAAGAGGTTGAATTCCTGAGAACGTTCTATGAAGAGGTAAGAAGGTTCCTGCTTGCTCAGGCCATCATTCGTGTCTCCCAGCTGGGTTTTAAAGCTGCTCATTGCAAAGGGCAGGGGAAGAGGGGGTGATGCAGGGCTGTCCCTTGCTGTGAATGGTGACATACAGCAGCTCACCCCCGAGCGGTCACCACAGAGGGGTGACCAGCTTGGCACTGGACTGGGAGCACAGTGGGATCAGCATCTCTGGTCAGCTCAACCCCTTGTTGCCACCAGGAAACCCAGCAGCTGCAAGCCCACATCTCAGACACTTGGGTGGTGGTGCAAATGGACAACAGGAGAGGTCTTGACTTGGATGGCATCACCGCAGAGGTCAAGGCTCAGTATGAGGACATTGCCCTCAGGAGCCGAGCAGAAGCCCAGGCCTGGTATAAAGGCAAAGTAAGAGAACCTGGTGTAGGGAGGGCTTGGGTGAAATTTCTCTCTTCAAACCCAGAGAAACAGCCCCCCTTCTCCTGATTTGCACCAATTTAACTCAAAGGCTTCTTTTAGTTTGAGGAGCTGCAATTCACTGCGGGCAGAAACGCCACCAGCCTGAGAGACATGAAAACCAAGATAGCAGAGCTGACACGGATGGTCCAGAGGCTGCATGGAGAAGTCAAGACTGCCAAGGACCAGGTGAGCGCAGCCAGATCTGGGTGTTTCAGCAGGATAGAGAATGAATTGCTGCTCCTGTGAGCTTCCACAACTCAATTACATGATGCCATAGCACCTAGTGAAGGGTGCTGTGAGCTGGGACTCTGCTGCTCCATCCAGGGCTGCATAATTCATAGAGCACCTAAAGGAACTTACAGCAACACGAGGGAGCAATAAGCTGTATTGCAGCTCCCTCACAGCCATGCCAGATGGGACTTGAGACTCATCTTTCGATACCACATTAGGTTTGAAGACACCAAGACATGGGAAAGTCTGACCACGTCTTGCTCCTCACAGTGCTGCAAGCTGGAAGCTGCTGTGGCCGATGCTGAGGAGAGCGGGAAATCAGCTGTCAAAGATGCAAAGCACAAACTGGCCGCGATGGAGACAGCGCTGCAGGAGACCAGGACAAACCTGACCCAGCAGCTCCACGAGTACCAGGAGCTCATGAACATCAAGGTGGCCCTGGACATTGAGATTGTCACCTATAAGAAGCTGCTGGAGGGAGAGGAGAGCAGGTGAGTGCCAGACCCTTGGTAGGGCTGTGCAAGCTGCTAGTAGTTGCTGATGTTGAAAGGAAACGCAACAGGGAGGTGCTAATTTGGAGCTGCAAATCAACCACATAGACCTGACAGACCCCCAGCAGTGCAATCCCACCTAAAAGGCCCATTCCAGCAGCCAGAGACAGGCTGGAGAGGGGCAAAGCTTTGTATTTGCAGCTTGGCTGATAACACGCCACCTCTTCCCGTTCTCTGCAGGCTCTGTGCAGAAGACTTCCCCACCAACCCCTGTAAGTTGGAGTACTCATCTTCTACCACACTCAGGCATCTCCTGACTTTTCTCTGGGGGATTTGAAATCTGGAGAGGGACTTTTTGCCAGGGATCCGGTGCTGGGCCAAGGGGGCTGGGTTCCAGTTTCAACAGGGGAGCTGGAGGGGGGCTGGGAGGCAGAAATTGCTCCCTGGGAGGGGGCTGAGGCCCTGGCACAGGTTGCCCAGGGAGGCTGTGGCTGCTCCCTCCTCCCTGGCAGTGCCCAAGGGCCGGTTGACTGGGGCTGTGGACACCCTGGGGTCTGGTGAGAGGGGTCGCTGCCCCTGGCTGGGGGTTGGCACATGGTGATGTCTGAGGTCCCTTTGAGTCCAAACCAGTCTGATTCTGATTCCCTAAACTGAAACTCAGCTTTGCCTTTTGCAGCTTCTTGCCATTTGCAGGGAGGTCTCATCTACAGCCCAGAGCCCAGCAATTCAGCTGCCTATGTGTCAGCCAACAGAAACTGGTGCTGGACTGGGACCCGTGGCACAGCAGTGAGCTGCAGTGGCAGCGTCAGCAGCAGGAGCTCCCCCATGCAGGTCGTGTCGATGGTGAAGTCAGCCAGAAGCAGCATCTAAAGCACTGTAGATAGGTGGAAAGGCTGGAAACAGAGCAACACACATCCTGTTCTGCCAACACACAGTGACAGCCAAGCTGGCAAACACCCAGCTCCACCACGTGCCCAGTCTCCACTGCATGGGGATACTGAAGGTCTTCTCTACACTCAAAAGTTGTGTCTCTGCTAGGGAATCTGGCAACAGGATGGGCTGAAATCTCCCTCGTGGCCCCCATGACACAGCCTTTGGTGCAGACCCCTGGTCTTTTCTCTCCTGTGGGTTCAAGGATTAAAATGCAGTGGGGAGGAGGCACCTTCTTCCCAAGAGCATTTTCCATCAGACCTTTATCTTGTCCATCTCTCACCCTGGATCCTCCTAGTTTGGTCAGTTAACCTCTCATATTTCATGTAGGACCCTGGCACGAGCAGAACTCACATGAAATTGCCCAGCTTGCAGTCCCGTCCCCCCCCGCTGCACCCATTTCGCTGGTTATTTGCCCCAAGGGATGGGTTCTGAGGGCTGTCTGGTGTCAGTTTCCCTCTGCGCTTTCATTACTTGGTTTGAACCCGATGCTCGACTTTCCTTTTCTCTTGTGGGTTTTTAATGGTCTGGCTCACCTGTTGCTGTAAATATCATCATCGCTGAAGGGTCCCTGGCCCCCAGCCCGTGGTCAGGTATGAAAGGGGCCAGTGCATCCACGTGATCTGGCCTTAAGGCACAAAGTCCCTGTGATCTTGTTCGAGGGATCCCGACCCAAACACAGGGGACCACATCAACTGCCTTCCCAGTCATCTGAGACCTCCCACGCTCTGCTGCCCGTTAAGCCCATGACTCTACTTGAAGAAAAGGGGAC
>VZRI01013849.1:0-27367 GCA_013397515.1 Upupa epops | reverse complement strand
GCTGAGGCCCTGGCACAGGTTGCCCAGGGAGGCTGTGGCTGCTCCCTCCTCCCTGGCAGTGCCCAAGGGCCGGTTGGCTGGGGCTGTGGGCACCCTGGTCTGGTGAGAGGAGTCGCTACCCCTGGCAGGGGAGGTTGGTGCTGGGGGAGCTCTGAGCTCCCTCCAAACCCAACCCAGCCCAATCCAAGGCAACCCAGTCCATGATTCGCCAGCACATCTACTCTACTCTCCATGTGCAAGAGCAGCTATGGGTGGAGAGGGTCTATAACCTCTCTCNGCTGGGGGAGCTCTGAGCTCCCTCTAAACCCAACCCAACCCAGCCCAATCCAAGACAAGAGCAGCTATGGATGGAGATGGTCTATAACCTCTCTCCAGAGTAGAGGAAGGCCCAGCTCTCTTCATCCTCACATTGCATGCAGGGAGCAGGACCCATTCCACCCAGTGCTGAACCTTTAGGATGAAGCCAGTGGCCAGTGAGGCACAAGAAGCAGGTGCTTCCCAGGCTGGACATCTTCATTAGCACAGGGTGGAGCCCCTGATGACTTTTCCCCCAAGCAGGAAAAACAAGCAAACACAACCACTTGGAGGACTCTGACTACAAGCAAAGGTTACTGGAAGCCTTTATTGCCATCATCAATGGCTGAATCCCTGGGAATGCCTGGGAACTACATAGCCAGGAGCTGCTGGGTGGTTTTACACCCCTCTGTCCTCCCCCCAGTCCTGGTACCAGGTCAGGTCCTGCTCAGCTCATGGTGGTGACCCCCCAGCAAAGCAAACCAGCTCCCAGCCCACAGCACGTGCCTCATCTAGCGAGCAGCTTCCCCCTACCCTATTGCTTCCTGCACAGTGAAGCTGGAGGCTCAGCCCAGCCTCTGCTGGTTTCTTGACATTCAACTCCTTTTAAACATGAGATGAAGGTCTCAGCTGAGCTCAGAGCAGGGTTCTGGCCTTTGTAGGCACTGAAAACCTGATGGAAACTGAAGCAAAAGCAGCTTAAACACTGGGGAATGGAAAGAAGATCTCAACACCTTCCCAGGCTTGGTTGCACCCAAGTCCTCAGCCTTCTCTGCCTCAGTTTCCCTAGGGAAGAGAACAGAACTTGCTTCCTCTGTGAAACCACCTGATGTCTGTGGACAGAATCCATTACCAGCGACCTCAGTCCTGTTATTACAACAACACATCCAGCCACACAGCCCAGCGTCTGCAGCTGGTGCTGACAGCAGTGGAGGGAGTAAAGCGACCAGGACAAAACACCAGGGATGTGATCTGGAGCTCAGGGACAGGGTTGAGCAGTCGGTGGGGACAGCTGAGTTCATGGTTGGACGTGGTGATCTTGGAGGTCTTTTCCAATCTAAGAATCCTGCCTGGGCAGCCGGTTCCAAGGGCTGAGGGCCCTTTGCTGGGAGAGGCTTCTACTCAGGGCCAACCTCCCCCTCCCCTGAGGCAGCCTGAGGCTGCTTCCTCTCATCCTGTCCCTTGTTCCCTGTGAGAAGAGAACGACCCCCCCCTCTGCTCCCTCCTGAAGTTCAGGCAGTTGCAGACAGCAGTGAGGTCTCCCCTCAGCCTCCTCCTCTCCAGCCTGACCCCCCCAGCTCCCTCAGCTGCTCCTCTCTGTGTTTGTTCTCCAGCCCCTTCCCCAGCTCAGCCGCCCCTCTCTGGCCCCACTGCAGCCCTTCAGTGTCCTTCTTGCACTGAGGTGCCCAAGCCTGAACACAGCTTGTCCCAACAGCAAACAGCAGCAACTCCAGCCAAAAACATCTGGGCAACATCTGTCTCGGGGGTTTCTGTTTCAGGTAACTTCAGGTGGGGGTTCACTTGGCTTTTTGTCCAGGACACAGAAGCCACAGGCTGGGCAGGTGGGTGCTGACAGCAGGGCTGTGCTGGGCACCGCCGCTTCCACCCCTCCTTGCTGTTAGAGCTGTAGGTAGTGAAGCCCCACACAGGCTCAGTCCTGCAAGAGGGGCTGGGTGTCGGACTGACAGGGTCTGGGCGATGCACAGGCAGGTAAAACATCCCTTGAGGCCCTGACCTGGAGGCAACAGACTCTGGAGACCGATGAAGCGGTAACACTGGACGACGCTTGCCAGAGAGCTCTGGAATATCAGACAAGTAACTCAGCTGTGACTGAAGAAGCAACAGGGAAACTTTATTAATGGCCTCACCACAAAGTCTTGGACCCCAGAGGCATAAAGCATTGACCAAGGAGCCGCTGCTAGGACAGGGCTGAGCGCAAAGTACAACGATTCTGTGCAGTTTCTTGGAGCTTTGTGTCTAACAAACAGTCCCTCCTACTGCAGGACCAAGCCAACCCTTTCCCCTGACCTCTTGGAAGCTGATGACACCTCTTGGCAGGAATTAGGAGTTAATGAAACGAGGCATCAACCAAGCAGGCTTTTCCCCACACCAGGTATCACTAGGACTACAGGGTGGTAAATAGAGACCCCAAAGGATGGGGATGCGATCTCTCTGTTCACTGCTCCTGAACAATGTGGAGCCATTTCACATCCCTTAAACTTTGGGCTTCTTCTAAAAAGAAGAGGAAAGGAGTGCGGGAGCTTCTTGATGAGAAGAAGGAACCCAAAAGTGAATCTGTCTGCGTTGCCTTCACTAAGAAATCGGTGTCTTTCACTTCTAAGCCTTCTCCCAAGGAAAATACGGAGAAACCCAAACCAGCTCCGTGTTTTCTTCTTGGTTTACACTGAGAAAACAAAGCTGGGATGGAATTGTAACAGGGGGTGGCTCTTTGTGAGGAGCCCAAGGGATTAAATTCGTCCCAATCACATCTAGAGGAGACAAATCTTTGGGTCTCTTTCACAGAGCTGTGGCAGAAATGTGGAGCAGATGGTCATCTTTCCCTTCAAAGGGTGAAATCCAGCCCTGAGCAGGGGCAGAGAAGGCACCAGTAACAAAAGCTTTAGCCCACCTGCTCCTCTGCATAAACTTCACCCTGTGGGCTGGAACCTGCTCTCAGTGGAGTGGATCCCACTAAGTTCAACAGGGCACGATAGAGCCTTGGGAATGGGGTGGTGGGGTCAGGTACTCTGGGCTGTTGAGCTCCAATTCGTTCATCTCTGCTGAAATTTTGCAGCCAATTTGTCCCATCAAAGGCAACAAGACTTTGGGTTCCATGGTTTCCCTCCCCCTGTGTAACGGGCACCGCCGGTCTCCGCTCGGGTAGCTACTTCCTGACGCTTCTCCTGCTGGATGAGGTTGTGGTGATGGTGTAGGACTTGGAGCTGCCCCCAGAGGAGAAGCCAAGTGCCCCGCTACCCATCCCTGCTCCCAGGCTCAGGCCTCCTCCGATTCCTCCTCCCAGGAATCCGCTGGAACTGGCATAGCTGCCTCCACCGCTGGAACTGACCACAGCTGTGGCAGAGAGAAACAGGGCGAAGGTGAGCAGGGACTTCAAACCCTCGTGGAAAGGGTTAAATTGCAATGACCAGATGAAAACTCTCTGTGATCTCCTGCCAACCACAGGTCTGGGAGCTGATCTCCTGCTACACTGCAACCCAGAGGGTTTATTCTCTGTGCTAAGGCAGATACTTCAGTACTGAGCAGCCCATCTGCTTCTCCATAGAATCATGGAGTTGTTGAGGCTAGCAAAGCCCTTCCAGCTCAGCCAGTCCAACCCTGACCCCAGCTGGCCCAACCCACCCCAAACCCTGGCCCTGAGCTCCAGATCTCCCTGACTGGGAACCCTGGACAGGGCTGGCGACTGAACCCCCTCCCTGGGCAGCCAGTTCCAAGGGCTGAGGGCCCTTTGCAGGGAGAAGTTTCTCCTCAGAGCCAACCTCCCCCTCCCCTTGGGCAGCCTGCAGCTGCTTCCTCTTCTTCTATACCTTGGGAGAACAGACTGACCCTCCCCTCTCTCCCCTCTCCTGAAGTTCAGGCAGTTGCAGACAGCACTGAGGTCTCCCCTCAGCCTCCTCCTCTCCAGCCTGACCCCCCCAGCTCCCTCAGCTGCTCCTCACTGGGTTTGTTCTCCAGACCCTTCCCCAGTCTTGTTCACTCACTCTGTCTGAGGACAATCTGCAGCTTGGAGAACCCTGGATCGTAACACATTCAGCTCAGCTCTTGCTGTGGGCTTGTGGTTCAGCAACACCAGTGGTAGTGAAGTGAATGAAAAGCAGAGCCACTGGTTCTGAGCTGCAGACAGTGCCTCCAAGCCACCAGCATCTGTCCAAGGGTACCCAAGGTGAGTACCCAACCCTTCCTAAGCTGGAATGTCAGCCCCTAACATCACCTCTGCCCTATCTTCCCATCCAGGCAATGCTTCTTCCCCATCCAACCATGGGAGGAAGCAACGATCAATATTCTCCCAAGCTCCATTTCCTGCAGGTGAGTTTGAGCTGCAGCCTGCCCTGGGGCCATCAGCACCATCCATTTCTATCTTGGGGGCCTCCCACTTAAGAAGGGGGTTCACTGGGCAGCAGAAGCTCATGAGGGTCACTGAGAGGCTCCTGCATGCAGACCCAGCTGCTCCCCTCCTGCATTTCCTTTGGGCACACAGCTGCGAGTTACTGCTATGGATTAAAATATCAACTCACAGATGTTGACGTTGCCAACTCCATCACCAGACAACCTGTTGGGGAAGGAAAACACAAAGGTGAAGAGGACGGGTTAGACTCTGCATTAGTCAGTGTTCCCCCAGGGCCTCCATGATGAGGATGGAGACAATGACAGTGAGTTATTACAGCTCTCGTGAATAATTCAGGCAAGATCAGTTGTGCCATCCAGCGCTCTGTGCTGGCCCTACAGTCACAGCTGCTGGTATCACCTGCAGGTAGGACTTGAAGAGCACAGGGGCCCTGTCCTACCTCCATGGGCGTTAAAGCCACTTGGGAGATCCCTGCTGCAGCATCAAATCTCTGATGGAAGGTAATCTCGTTCCTCTTTGTGTATTGTCATGGGCTGGGTTGGGTTGGGAGGGAGCTCAGAGCCCCCCCAGTGCCATCCCCCTGCCAGGGGCAATGACGCCTCTCACCAGAACAGGGTGCCCACAGCCTCATCCAATCGGCCATTGGGCACTGCCAGGGGGGGTGGAGCAGCCACAGCCTCCCTGGGCAACCTGTGTCAGGGCCTCAGCCCCCTCCCAGGGAGCAACTTCTGCCTCCCAGCTCCCCTCCAGCTCCCCTCCTGGAGCTGAAACCCAGCCCCTTTGGCCCAGCGCTGGATCCCTGGGGAAAAGCCCCTCTCCAGCTCTCCTGGAGCCCCTGCAGGTGCTGGGAGCTGCTCTGAGTTCCTTTTCTGCAGCTGAACAGCCCCAGCTTCCTCCACCTGTCCCCAGAGCAGAGGGGCTCCAGCCCTCATGGCCTCTGCTTTTTTCACCAAAAGCATCAACTTTTCTCCAGAACCCCCCAGTTTGGGTCTTCACCCACAGCATTTTCAGGACCAGAAATGCAGGGATTTCCCTTCCCTGTTTCCTTGCAGACTCTGGAACTGGGGCCTCATGACATCCCCAAAGTGCAGGGAGCAAAGGGCTGGACCCTTTCCCACCTAAAAGCTGCAGACTGCACCCACCTGCTCTCCTCGCCCTCCAGCAGCTTCCTGTAGGTCGCAATCTCGATGTCCAGGGCCAGTTTGACGTTCATGAGCTCCTGGTACTCGCGGAGCTGCCGGGCCATGTCCTGCTTTGCCTTCTGCAGAGCTGCCTCCAGCTCCTCCAGCTTCACCTTGGCATCTTTGACAGCCAACTGGCCGCGTTCCTCAGCCTCGGCAATGGATGCCTCCAGCTTGGCACGCTGCAGGGACAGAGCAGGGTTGATCAGTGTGCACCTCGCTGCCTTGGAGAGTCGCTACTGCCCATGGACTTCTGACATCTACTGGCCAGACCATCTCTGTATCAGCAGAGCCCTGAAACCGTCTGCTCATCTTAGATGGTAGAAGTTGATCATAGAATCACAGAACGAGTTGAGTCTGAAGGGACCCCAAAGGGCACCCAGTTCAACCTCCCTCCACACCAAGCAGGGCCAGCACTCCCCAGCCCAGGGTGCCCACAGCCCCAGCCAGCCTGACCTTGAATGGCTCCAGGGATGGGGCCTCCACTCCCTCTCTGGGTTCCAGGGATCCCCCACCCTCCCATTCCAGACCTTTCTCCTCCTGGGCAGCCTCCCTCTGCCTTTTTCCAGCTGTAAAACAACCACCCCTCTTGCGATTGTTCCCTGTCCTTGGGAACAGTTTGATGTCGACACATTTTTTGATGCCTACATATTTTCTTGGGCATCGGATGGAGACCGGCTCACGAAGAAGCTTGTCTCATCCTCAGGTAATGCTCTTCCCTATTCCTGTGCACTGGCTGCATGTTTGGGAGACTTTCTCCAGGTGATCCTGAGCTTCTCTGCCCTCCCACAACCCCACAACTCTCCGGGTTGATGCAAGCTCATGTTTTCTCTCCTATTATGTCCCAAGAGCTTGTTCAGAGCCAGCTGGTCTCCAGCAGGCTTTGATGTGGGGCAAGTGTGGACTCGAGCAGCTCTGCCGGTAACAAACAATGCCAACCCACCCCTAAAGCAGCCCTGTGGGGCCATGTGGAGCTGGCACCCTCAGCTGTGCCCCTGCCCCTCCACAAATGCCCATGCTTGGCAGGAAGGGCCAGCAGGGAACACAACGGGCTTTGTAGTCCCATTCATTATTCAAGGGAGCTGCACTGGGTCAGCTCTTTGCTGGCAAGAGTGTGGTGAAGCCTCCCTGCCCTGAAACCAAATAAACAGAGGGGATGAATCACTGGGGCTTATCTCCAGCTCTGTGCACCCGGGTTAGTATTTGCAGCCAATTCACAGCCCGCAGAACATGGCCAGAACCACTCACGGGTCTGGCTTGCACCGGCCGTTTGATAAAGCGATAACAAGTCCCTGGAGACAGCAAACAGAGCTCCCACGGGGCTGAAAAAGTCTTTGATGGGCTCAAGCGGGGTGTTGGCTTCTGCAGAAAAAAGGGAGTGGACAGAGCTCCCAGAAGCCAGAGGTCACGGGGAGTGTGGGTGGGTGGCTGGGAGGCCTCCAGCAGTCTTGCCCTGTGGAAAGGGCTCTGCATCCCTCCCCTCCTCTGCTCCCAGCTTGCTGCTGGACTTGCTCCCACCTACAGTTCAGCAGCCTCTCAGCACTGCGTCACTCACTGTGGTTTCCCTGCTCCAGCAGAGCTGAGAGGAGGATTGCAACCTCTCCAGAATCCCAGAACCTTGTCAGTTGGAAAAGACTCTTCAGATGATCAAGTCCAGCCTTCAGACCAGCACTGCCAGGTCACTCCTGACCCCTGTCCCTCAGCACTACATCCATATGGCTGTTAAATCCCTCCAGGGAGGCAGACTCCACCACTGCCCTGGGCAGCCTGTTCCAAGGGTTTTAAACCTTTTGGTGAAGAAATTCTTCCCAACATCCAGCCTAAACCTTCCCTGCTGCAGCCTGTAGCCATTTCCTCTGCTCCTATCACTTGCCACCAGGGAAAAGAGGCTGAGCACCTCCTCTCTCAGCCTCCTCTCAGGAGGGTCCTTTTCTCCAGGCTAAACAACCCTAATTCTGCTACTCAAAGGACTTGTGCATCAGACCCTCGTTGCCCCCAGCCTGCTTCTACAGATGCTGCTACACGCAGGTCATCCCCACACACAGGTCATCCCCACCACTTTGATGACTCCCCAGCTCTGCAGCAGGAGACCAGGGGCAGCGACTCACCTGGGCCTTGGCATTTTCGATCTCGGCCTGCAGCCTCTGGATCACACGGTTTATCTCGGTGATCTCGTTCTTGGTGTTGCGCAGGTCGTCTCCGTGTTTGCCAGCGGTGACCTGCAGAGCCTCGTACTGCGAAGGACAGCGGAAGGGTTAAGCACGGGGCCAGACAGCTGGCAATGAGCTGGTTAAAGCCTCCCCCACTCCTGGCACAGAGTTCTGGCAGACCCTGCCTTTATCTTCCTCACAGCTCACCTTGCTCTGATACCAGGACTCAGCCTCCGCCCGGCTCCTGTTGGCAATGTCTTCGTACTGGGCTTTGACCTCGGCGATGATGCTGTCCAGGTCCAGGTTCCGGTTGTTGTCCATGGAAAGCACCACGGAGGTGTCGGAGATCTGGGCCTGCAGCTCACTAAGCTCCTGCCGGTTGTGTTCAAAACAAAACCATTAATCAACTCTCTGGCTCTTTCAGGCCTTTTTGGAAGCAAATTAAAGAGAGAATGTGAGAGGAAAAGGGAAAGGGCAGGAGGTTGGAATTCAGTTTATTAATTAGCTGGGACCCAACGGAATCGCATCGACCTCGAGAAGCGGAAAGCAGCAGAAATGCAGTAGCCCTCATCGCCCTCATCAGCCACATCTTGAGAGCCGCGTTAATTCACTCTCTCCTGAGAGAAAAACTGATTTCAAATCTCCAAAACACTTGAGAATCTGCTGCATGACCAAGAAAGGGACAAACTCCATCACCTCACCCAAGGATAAAAGTGTCCGGGTCAATCAATCCCTCATCTGGAATATGATGGATAAGGTACACGGTTCTGGGACAAGGAACTTCCCCTTTGGCTCTCACACAGAACCAACACCCCGGCACTACAGCCCTGGCTAGAATCATGGAATTGTTCAGGTTGGAAAAGCCCTTCCAGCTCGTTGAGTTCAACCCTGAACCCAACTGGGCCAACTCATCCCAAACCCTGGCCCTGAGCTCCAGATCTCAACTGGGAAACACGGCCAGGGTTAGCGACTGAACACCCCCCCCTGGGTAGCCAGTTCCAAGGGCTGAGGGCCCATTGCAGGGAGAAGTTTCTCTTCTCTCTCGCCTGGGGCAACTTGAGACCGGTTCCTCTTGTCCTGACCCTTGTTCATTGGGAGAATACACCAACCCCCACCTGTGTCCAACCTCCCCTCAGGCAGTTGTAGACCTCAGTAAGGTCTCCCCTCACCCTCCTTTTCTCCAGACTAACCAGCCCCAGCTCCCTCAGCTGCTCCGCACAAGGTTTGTTCTCCAACCTTGTTGCCTTTCTCAGGACCTGCTCCAGCCCCTCAATGTCCTTCTATTGAGGTGCCCAGTCCTGACCCAAGTACTCGAGGTCTATATACCACTTTGCCTTGCTTTCACCCTAACAGCATCCAAACAAATAAGAAGCATGCTCTGGCCACCTCTGTGATAAATTCATCCCACATCCCAGACGGGGAGAAAGCACTGTGACAATCACAGAATGGTCTGGATTGGAAGGGACCTTCAAGATCATCTGGTTCCAGTGAGAACTTTACTTGCACTTAGTTTTGCTTCTGCAAGGGAAAACCCCAAGTCTCCACCACCCTTCTGGCCTCTAGAAAAAGCCACTGGTGATGCTACACAGCAGCCACAAGAAGCAGAAAGGACCTACCGCCTCATAGAGAGACCTCAGGAAGTTAATCTCCTCAGTCAGCGTATCCACCTTGGCCTCCAGCTCCACTTTGTTTATGTAGGCAGCATCCACATCCTAAAAGAGAGTGACAGATCCACTGAGATCACCAAAGCTTTGGTGACTATGTCCAGCCAGCCTGTGATGGCTTCAAAAGCAGTCATGAGCCCACTCAGTTCCCTGAGCTGTCTGCTCTCCATCTGCCCAGTGACCCAGCAGATGCTAACGATTATCCACCACTGTCCTAATGCTGCTGCTGTGCTGGACCCACATGTTCTGTGGAGTCCCCCAGATGGAGTTTGAGGGTCAGTTTGGACAGTCAGGGGAGGCCTTCAGAAATCACAGAATCATTTTGGTTGGAAAAGACCTTTAAGATCGACTAATCCAACCATAAATCCAACTCTAAACCCACCGCGAAATCATGGCCTCAGCACCACATCTCCAGGGCTTTACAACCCCTCCAGATACGGGGACTCTACCATTGCCCTGAGCCAGGCATGGACAGTCCTTGTGGGGAAGAATCATAGAAGCATAGAAGTTGCTCCTCTGGGCCAACCTAAACCTCTCCTGGACAACCTGAGGCCATTTCCTCTCAGAAGTTCTCCAGACCCATTTCCTTGCTCTCCAGCCCCTCAATGTTCTTCTGCCTGGGAGGGGCTCAAACCTGACCCCAGGATTCCAGGTGAGATCTCCCCAGTGCCCAGTCCAAGAGGACAATCCTTGCTCTGGTCCCACTAGTCACCCCAGGAGGCTCTTGGCCTTGGCCACTTGGGCTCCTCCTGGGCCATCTTCAGCCTCAGTTGACCGACCCCTCCCAGTCCTTTCCTGATGAGCAGTTTTACAGCCACAGATCCCCAAGCCTGGAACTCTGCATGAGCCAGGGGTTGGCATGAGCCAGGTCTCAAAGAAAGATGCAGCCCTGATCTGTGATACCAGTGGGATCTGGGCCTCCTTCCCCCCTTCCTAGAGAGACTTCAGAGCCTGCATGGAGGCAGGCTTTAGCCAGAAGTGAGCTGTAAAGTCTTCTCCAGCAGTTCTCCAAGTACAGCTTTAGCACAGGGAGGAGTGGGGCAAAAAGGGGCAGAAGAAGGGCTGCAAACACCTACGATCAGCCCCAGCACCCGTCCCCAGCACCCACCTTCTTGAGTATCACAAACTCATTCTCTGCTGCCGTGCGCTTGTTGATTTCATCTTCATATCTGCCAGGAAAGACACAAAAGGATTGGGATGATGTCAGAGTGAGTAAAAGGGAAAGCATCCCGGTGTAGGGTGACCTCGACTCCCTTCTCCCTCGTTTTCTCTCTTTGTGATCAACTTCAGCAAAACCTACAAAGCCCTCAGTACTTCACCCAGTGCCTTCACAAGTTGACCACTCCCTGCACTTCCGAAGATCTTCCCTCCTTGTCCTCACTCCTGCAGGGCTGTGGGCTGGCACTTTGTCACAGAATAGTAGAGTCATTCAGGTTGCAAAAGACCCTTGAGATCCATTAGGATGCAGTGAGATCCCTTAAGATCCATTAGGATCCTTTAGGATCTAGAGGACCCTTGAGATCCATGAGGTCAGTGGTTGAGGTCCAACCATCAACCGAACTCTACCAAGTTCACCACTAGACTCTACCTCCATGCACCTGACACCCTCAGCTTTTTCAGTGGCTCCTTGAGAGCAAACACAGGCACAGAAGACACTCAGGTTGGTTCAACAAAATCGGGTTTGCTGAACAAAGCAGCTGCTGATGCTGCCGTCACTGAGAACCTGCTGAGAACTTTGCAGGCACCTGCCACAAGTCACCGTAAGAGCTGAGTGCAATTTTATCCTCTCCCTGCACTGAGTGATTCAAACTTCTAATATCTGCTCCATCCCTTCCTGATGTGGGGCACCTTCGGAACAAATGAGCCAGGTGCTCAGCCAGTAACAACTGCTGCTCTGTTGGCTTTACAGGGCTTCAAAATATTTTAACACTTGCAAGACCAGATGTCAGATCAACCTGAATCATGGAATGGTTCATGTTGGGAGGGAGCTCAGAGCTCCCCCCGGTGCCAACCCCCTGCCAGGGGCAGCGACACCTCTCACCAGAACAGGGTGCCCACAGCCCCAGCCAATTGGCCCTTGGGCACTGCCAGGGAGGAGGGAGCAGCCACAGCCTCCCTGGGCAACCTGGGAGCCTCAGCCCCCTCCCAAGGAGAAACTTCTGCCTCCCAGCTCCCCTCCAGCTCCTCTCTTGGAGCTGGAACCCAGCCCCCTTGGCCCAGCACTTGGTCCCTGTGGAGAAGTCCCTCTCCAGCTCTCCTGGAGATCCTGCAGGTGATGGAAGCTGCTCTCAGGTCCCCCTGGGAACCCTCTGTTCTCCAGCTGAAGAGTCCCAGCTCCCTCAGCCTGTCCCAGAGCAGAGGGTCTTAATATTCCCCACTAAGCCCCAAGGTCCCTCAGGGTAGCTCAGCTCACGATCACACCCTGGCAGGGGCCACAAGGAGCCACGTGGCCAGCGTGAGCACTGTCTGCTCCTGCCCTGGCTTACCTTGCACCACACCCTTAGCCAATGCAGTTACTGAATAAGGGACTGAATCTCATCCCCTGGAGCTCTGTGCATATAAACCTCCTCGCTTACCTCAGATTAAGCTAAGAGTGCCTGTCTAAACCAGACCTATGAAAAGGAGGCAATAGGGGCACAAAGAGCCAGCTGTGTTCTAGACATCCCACACAGAAAATGGGACTCTCTCCATCTAAAAGAGGAGAGGCAGTTTCTGAACTCCAGTTACTACGACTCTCTACTACACCCTCTACTGTGCTGGCAACTCAGCTCCTGATTCCTTGTTCCCTTCTCTTAGCACAGAGAACCAGATCCCAGAACGGTTCAGGTTGGGAGGGAGCTCAGAGCTCCCCCAGTGCCAACCCCCTGCCAGGACATTGACACCTCTCACCAGACCAGGGTGCCCACAGCCCCATCCAACCGGCCCTTGGACACTGCCAGGGAGGAGGGAGCAGCCACAACCTCTCTAGGCAACCTGTGCCAGGGCCTTGAACGGAATAATAAAGGTTAGAAGAGGCCTCTAAGACCATCAGGTCCATCCAACATAGAGGGTTTGGGTTTACCCAGACCCATAATCTGGAGGAACAAGCAGACACCTTGTGTCCCTGTGACACACTGCTAACATCAGGGCTGTAATTCCTGTGCCCAAACCAGCTCCTCACTGCTGCCCTGCAGAAATGCAAAGTTCAACCACAGGTGGGCAAAGACTAGCAGTAACTCCCCAAACACTCTGGGGAACTGCCCTTCCCAGGCACCCCCTTGGGAATCACTGGCTCTCTACAACCACACCCCAGGGATTATCAGGTCTGTGTGTTTCCAGTTCCTGCTTCGTCCAGTTTGCCAGCTCCCTCTTTCTTTCCTTTTCTTTCTTCCACGGGAGGTATTCCCCTGTACTGCTGGGTTGGGCACGGGCTGGGACAAAGGCTGCTTTCTTCATGGGGCTCCTCCCAAGCGACACGATTTGGTCTGAGAAGTCGCTTTGAAATTGCAAGGTCGCTGGCTCCATTTCCTACCCACAAAATCAGCAGCAGCTGCCCCGCTGCCTGCCAACCTGCTGAGATCCGTGGGGCACCTACAGACCCGGACTGAGGTGTCCAACCCCAAGTACAAAGCAGAGGAGGGCCCAAAGTAAAGCCAAGAAGATTCCATAGAATCAGAATCACAGAATCATTGCGGTTGGAAAAGACCCCTGGGATCATCTAGTTCAGCCATGAACCACACTCTACAGAGTTCACCCCAAAACACCACCCCTAGACGACCTTAAAACACATAGGGGCTGTGACCCAACGCCCTCCCTGTTCCAGTGTCTGACTGCTCCTCTGTGGAAATAACGTTCCTAATGTCCGGTCTGACCCTCCCCTGCTGCAGGGTAAACACTTCAGCCATGTGGGAACAAGACCAGTTCCCACACCTGATCCCTGACCAAGGGCCAGGAGCAAAGAGCAATCCAGGCAAGAAGAATCCAAGCAGCTTCTCTGGACCAGACACCCAGTTGGTCTCCCTTCCTAGCTACAGGAATGTGGGGACATCTCTCTCAAGGTCCTATCCAACCTGCCAGCTCATCTGCACCGTTAGGTGGGATGATGATACTTTACTTGGCTTTGAAATCCTCCACCAGGTCCTCCATGTTCTTCAGTTCCACCTCCAGCCGCCCTTTGTCACTGACCAGCCCGTCGAGCTGCCGGCGCAGGTTGCTGATGTAGGCTTCGAACAGGGGAGCGATGTTGCTCCGGGATGTCTTCTGGTCCTGCAGGAGGCTCCATTTGGTCTCCAGAATTTTGTTCTGCTGCTCCAGGAACCGGACCTGGAAAACAACAGAGGGGTCATTTGTGAAAGCGGGAGCAAGGGGGAGCTGACACCTCAGAGTCTCTGGATCCTGGGGGAAGGATGAGGCTGTGGATGGTATCTGAGGAATTTATATTGCTCCTTTGGGGATAAAGACTGTGAGGGAGCTCTGCTGCTCTGGGGCTTGGCTTCTGGCTTTAAGGCTTTGTAGGAATTACAGATAAGCAGAACCTGCTTGCCTGACCCGTAGGAGAAGCCACCCCCAGACCCCAAATTCACCCAGCAGCTCAAAGTCCAGGCCTGGATTCCTCACATTTTGAGGATGCCAGAGCTGAGTTTACACAGGACAAGATTTACACAGGACCTGGGGTCAATTAGTTCAAGACAGCGAAGGCACAGAGGCACAGGGCAAACAAACACTGCAGGGCTCTGATGTCCACCCAGATCTGCTTTGCTGGGACATTCCTCCCCAGGTGGCTCCCTCCTCCCACCCTGTGGTGCTGCAATCTTGGGTGCAGCCTGCACCCACACGGTGGGTGATGCCAGCAAAGTAAACAGAAGCCAGAGCTGGCCTAAGCAGGACAAAACTGTACTGACACCAAGGGCTTTTACAAGAGGTTTGGGAACAAATCCCCCCAGCTCCAGGGGCTTCCGAGCCCATCTGTGAATCCCCATACAGGTCAGACCTGCCCTCAGCGGTGACCACAGAGCCACCAGCCTTGCCAACCCCTCACCTTGTCAATGAAGCTGGCAAACTTGTTGTTCAGCGTCTTGATCTGCTCCTTCTCCTCCTTGCGCACGCGCTGGATATTGGGGTCGATCTCCAGGTTGAGGGGTGTCAGAAGGCTCTGGTTGACGCTGACCTCCTGGATGCCCCCTGCGCCCAGCGCCCCGCCGAGCCCCATGCCCCCATAGCTGTATCCTGAGCGGACGCTGTAGGAGCTGCCACCTCCAAGGGAGATCCGCTTGTTGGAGGAGCCAAGGTTGTAGAGGCTGGAGCTGCCAAAGCCACCTGCCCTGCCTAAGCCAGCACCTGCTCCGACTCCGCGGGTGGAGGAAACGCTGCTGACCCGCACTTGGCTGATTCCTGGGACGGCTACGGAGCGAGAGCTGAAACTCACAGACCGGGACATGGCTGCTCCGAGGGTGCTGCTGGTATCCCCCACCCTTGGAAAGTTTCACCAAGCTCTGCTGGAGGCCAGGGGAGTGAATGAGGGCTCCGGGCTGCTGCTCCTTTTATCCGTTAGAAAAGCTGGGCTTGGCCCAAGGGCAGAAGAGGGATCATTTTACTGCCCGGGAGAGCTGGGTGTGCCTGGCCACCTTCCCACCCTCTGTCAACCTGCTGGATTGGAGCAGGCAGCAAGGGAAGGGCCAGGGGAAGGGACACAGGACACACCTGGCGCCTGGTCCTGCGCTTAGACCCAGCTTTGCTCTGCTCCTCCCTCTGCCTCTGCCACAGTTGTGGCTGAGGGACATGGAGCTGGGGCTCGGCTGGGTTCCCTCTGCCCAGGCAGGGCAGGACAGGTCTGAGCTCCAGTTCCTCATGGTCTATCCATGCCTGGATGGTGAAATGAGAGGAGGAGGATCATGCAACGACCTGAACTCTATTGCACAGCAGGTTGTTCCCCTGTGCAACTGCAGAGAGGGGATGAGGCTTGCTCAGCTTAGCACCAGGTCCAGACTAGTTTAGTAAAACCCAGAGCCAGCTGAAGCCTTGAACACACAGCACACAGACAGTGTTGGAGTGAGGCCACCGAGGTGACCCGAGGGCTGCAGCCCCTCTGCTCTGGGCACAGGTTGAGGGAGCTGGGGCTGCTCAGCCCAGGGGAGAGAAGGCTCTGGGGGGACCTGAGAGCTGCAGGAAGGCTGCAGAGGACCTTTTCCCAAGGGGATCCAGCGCCAGGACAGGGGGAAAGGGTTTGGGACTGAAGGAGAGGAGGGTCAGCCTGGATCTGAGGAAGCAGCTCTCCAGTGCCAGGGGGCAGAGACTCTGGAATCGACTGCCAGGAGAGGCTGTGGCTGCCCCCTCCCTGGAGGTGTTGAAGGCCAGGTTGGACAAGGCCTTGGGCAACCAAGTGCAGTGGAGAGGTGGCCCCATGGCAGGGGGTTGGGGTAAATGAGCCCTGAGGATCCTCCCAACCCAATCTGGGATTCTGTGATCCTCTACCAGCACCCAGAAAGTCTGCACCGTGTGGAGAGGCCACAGCTCCCCCCAGACACAGGGGTTTCATCTTCTCCCTCTTGTTAGTACTAAAATAAAGCGAGGTTAGGTGGGTTGCCCCTTGCACACAGGACTATCCAAGTGCTGGCCCACACTCAGAGGAGACGGGAGGATGCCAGACAAATTCATGGAATCACAGAATGGTCGGGGTTGGAAAGGACCTCTGGAGATCATCTAGTCCAACCTCTACTGCCAGAGCAGGTTCTCCTAGAGCAGATCACACAGAACCAGCAGTTTCTGGTTTCCTACATGAAAGAGGCAAAACCAACAATGATTTTTATGGGCTTTCTTGCATTTTGAAGTGGCCCCGAGGGGCAGAGCCCTTTACTATCAGGTTGTAAATCCTCGGTGAGAAGTCTGGTCGGAATGTGTCACCCTCAAGCTTTTCCTCATCAGGAGGCTACGATGGTGCTGGTTGCAGGTTCTGACCACAGCCTGTCCCATCTATGAACTGCAGGAAGAACCCGAGCTGGCTGCTGAAAGGAAATTCTCTCTTTGAAGGAGGAAATGGGGAGACTGAGCCAGAGACAGACGAAGCCAAACTCCTCCCTGCCCTGCAAAAAAATAATGAAATCCGTTGAGCATGAAGCAAAGGTCTGTTTTCAGCAGTCCCACCTAGACTTGACCCAACGCTCATGGGGATGGAGCTGGGTTCACTTCATCCGTTCACTGAGAGCAGCCTCCAGCTGCTTTATGCTTCCCCAGGTCCTTCCCAGCTCCCCAACCCTTGCAGCCCCTCCGGCTTTGTCCTAAGGAGACAGATGGAGTGTTAGGGGTGATTTATCGTCCTGCAGCCGGGCGAGAAGTCCCACCAAAGCAAGCCCTGGCTGTCGGGTTCTCTGGGGCTCAATTGCAGCCACTGGCCAGCACGGGGGGGTCCTTTGCAAACCCCCAGGAGCAGAGCAGACGGCACCAGACCGCTGTGCTGGGCAGCAGACCCATCAGTTCAGCAGTGAGAGCTGAAGTTCACCCTGCTCTGCGCTATCAAAAGCCAGATCAACGAAAAGCCATCCTCTAATCTCGATTATGGCTGTGTGGCACCACTGGTCTTAGAGGAGGATGAGCCTGGCAGCCACTCAGAATTCACAGAGGCTTCTTGTACCATTAGCAGTGCGGCTGGTGCAGGAGAGACTGGGGAAAGCCTTATCCGTCCTGCTGCTCCCAGCTGCCACATCCCATTTGCCATGGCTTAGGAACCCTGTGCCCACCCTGCACGGAGAACACTGCTGTTCAAACACAGTTTT
Source organism: Upupa epops (assembly GCA_013397515.1). Lineage (NCBI taxonomy): Eukaryota > Metazoa > Chordata > Aves > Bucerotiformes > Upupidae > Upupa > Upupa epops. The sequence continues at coordinate 10,246 of VZRI01013849.1, read as the reverse complement.
GAGTCAGTGAGCTGGGGCTGGTTAATCTGGAGAGGAGAGGGCTGAGGGGAGACCTTGCAGGAGTCTACAGCTACCTGAAAGGAGGTTGGAGAGAGGTGTGTGCTTCTCCCAAGGAATAAGAGAGAAGAGGAAGTGGCCTCAGGTTGCCCCAAGGGAGGGGGAGGTTGGCCCTGAGCAGAAACTTCTCCCTGCAACCGGCTCTCAGCCCCTGGAACCGGTTGCCCAGGGAGGGGGTTCAGTCGCCAGCCTTGGCCAGGGTTCCCAGTCAGGGAGATCTGGAGCTCAGGGCCAGGGTCTGGGGTGGGTTGGGCCAGCTGGGGTCAGGGTTGGACTGGCTGAGCTGGAAGAGCTTTTTCAGCCCAAACAATTCTAAGTCAGAGAAGAATCCTGCGAGGCAGAGGTGCCCTGAGCAGTTTGCTTGTGTTGTTGGGATGCCATGGAAATGCTGCTCAACCCCTGGACTTGTAAATCCTCCCAAGCCCACACAATGACCCCCAGGGATTCAGGTTTGGTGACACAGAAGATATGATATTCAGTGGTTAAACACTCTCTTGGGGAAGTGAATCACAGAATCATAGCATGGTTTGGGCTGGATGGGAGCTCAGATCACCCCAGTGCCAACCCCCTGCCAGGGGCAGCGACACCTCTCACCAGACCAGGGTGCCCACAGCTCCAGCCAACCGGCCCTTGGGCACTGCCAGGGAGGAGGGAGCAGCCACAGCCTCCCTGGGCAACCTGTGCCAGGGCCTCAGCCCCCTCCTAGGGAGCAATTTCTGCCTCCCAGTTCCCCTCTTGGAGCTGGAACCCAGCCCCCTTGGCCCAGCACTGGATCCCTGGGGAAAAGCCCCTCTCCAGCTCTCCTGGAGCCCCTGCAGGTGCTGGAAGTTGCTCCTCTGCAGCTTCTCCTCTGCAGCTGAACAGCCCCAGCTCCCTCAGCCTGTCCCCAGAGCAGAGGGGCCCCAGCCCTCTGAGCATCTTTGTGGCCTCCTCTGGCCTTGCTCCAGCAGCTCCAGGTCAATACTCTGACACTGTGACTGTTCTGTTTGTGGCCACAAGTCAGGCTAGGACCTGCAACCCACTGTTCACACAGCCATCAAAACAAATCACAAGTGATATTAAATCCCTCTATAATCCCCCAGGAAAACAAACCGAGCTCCAGATCCAGCCCAGAAAAACTGGGAGAAGAATGAAAAATGAATCAAACTCAGTCCTGTCCTTCTGGAAGAGGAAGAGACTTCTGCAGGCAAGGAAAATCTCCAGATCACCTCCTGTCAGTATCCCATGGGCTGTCTCATGTTGGGTGCTTGTAATCATAGAATCCTACGATCCTTAGGGATTGGTAGGGACCTCAAAAAATCACCCAGTCCAGTCCCCCTGCCACAGCAGGATCACCCAGACCAAGTGGCACAGGAACACAGCCAGGAGGGGCTGGAATGTCTGCAGAGAAGGAGACTCCACAACCACCCTGGGCAGCCTGGTCCAGTGCTCTGGGACCCTCCCTGTGAAGAAGGTCCTGCTGATATTGAGAGGGAACCTCCTCTGTTCCAGCTGGCACCCAGTGCCCCCTGTCCTATCACTAGCCAATGTTTGGACTGAAAGCTTTGTGGAGAAGGGAGTGCCCCCAGTGTTTGCACAGTTGCAGCCTCAGGTTGTGGTTTCTGCTCCAAAGTGTTTTGGCAGTGACTCATAAATGACTGAGTGTCCTAACGAGCAGTGCATGGGTGGTCTCAAGACTGGGGTCTTGCAAGAGCTGTCTTGGGGCTGTCAGATCGACACCATTGTGCTGTTCACATTAACAACCCCCCAAGGCAGCACAGCAGCACCTCTACTGCTGAAGGTTCTTCACATGAACCTGTGTTCAGGATCTAAGCAGCCTCATTAATAAAGATGTCATTAATAATCTGCAGAATCACCCAATCCCTCGGATTGCAGAAGCCCTTTGAGGTCTCCGAGGCTCCCAGCGCTGCCCCAACACTGCCAGGGCCCCATTGACCCCTGGCCTTCAACCCACAGCTCCATGGCTTGGAAATCCCAGCAGGGACTGGAACGGTCCCCCTGCCCTGGGCAGCACAGGGAACTCCTGGGGGGGCAGAAATTGCTCCTCATGGCCAACCGCACCCTCCCCTGGGGCAGCCTGAGGCTGGTTCCTCTCATCCCTGGGTGGGGGAGTAGAGACCGACTCTCCCCTGGCTGCAGCTTCCTGAAGGTCAGGGAGCTGTGGAGACCCAGAAGGTCTCCCCTGAGCCTCTTGTTCATAGAGTCATAGAGTCATTAGGGATCAGAAGGGACCCCAAAAGGTCATCCAGTCCAACCCCATTGCCACAACAGAATCACCCAGACCAAGTGGCACAGGAACACAGCCAGGCAGGGCTGGAACGTCTGCAGAGAAGGAGACTCCACAGCCCCCCTGGGCAGCCCCTTCCAGTGCTCCGGGACCCTCCCTGGGAAGAAGGTCCTGCTGAGATTGAGAGGGAACCTCCTCTGTTCCAGCTGGCACCCAGTGCCCCCTGTCCTGTCACCAGATGCCCTTGAGCAGAGCCTGGTTCCATCCTCCTGACACCCACCCCTCACATCTCTAGAGACATCAATGAGGTCCCCCCTCAGCCTCCTCTTCTCCAAGCTCAAGAGACCCAGCTCCCTCAGCCTTTCCTCAGCAGGGAGCTGCTCTATTTCCTTCATCCTCTTCCTTGCTCTACGCTGGACACCCTCCAGCAGCTCTGTGTCCTTCTGGAACTGAGGGGCCCAGCACAGGACACAGTACTCCAGATGCGGTCTCGCCAATGCAGAGTAGAGGGGGAGAAGACCCTCCCTTGATCTGCTAACCACCGCCGTTCTGATCCCCCCCAGGATGCTGTTGGCCCTCTTGGCCACCAGAGCACATTGCTGGCTCAGAGTCACCCTGCTGGCCACTAGGACCCCCAGATCCCTTTCTCTTCCGCTGCTCTCCAACAGCTCAGTCCCCACCCTGTCCTGGTCCCTGGGGCTGTTCTTGCCCAGATTCTCCAGTTCAACTGCCCCAGCTCCCTCAGCTCCTCCTCAGAAGTTCTCAAGCCCCATCCCCAGCTCTGTTGTCCTCCTTGGGTCCCCCTCCAGCCCCTCACTTCCTGTGAACACAGAGGTTGCTTCTTGTCCTGTTCCTGGTGCAGGCACTGCGTATGTCTGATCTGCTGCTCAACCAAGCCCTGTCTGGAGGAGGTGCCCATCTCTCCTGAGCTTTTACTGCTCTGTCAAGTCCTACTTTCTGCGCCTCTCAGGCTGTAAAGCTCAATGCGATGACGCAGCTCCTCAGCCCTCAGTATCTTAATTGCAGGAAAGCGGCTCTTCCAGAAAGGCAACGGCTGGCTGATTCAAAGGATTTCTCTGTTCCAAAGGTTGATGCCTCCTTGCAGTTCACTGACTCAGGATAGGAGCCCTCTTGCTCCCACCCAAGGCCTTAGGTCTTGTTTGAAGTCATTTAAGTGCTGTCTTTAGTTTTCTGTGCCACCACCGACCCTTAAGGCTCTTAGAGGATCCTGGGGTGACCCCCTGTTCACCACTCTTCTGGTCTCACACTGAATAAACCAAACCATAGGATTGGGTTGGGAGGGAGCTCAGAGCTCCCCCAGCCCCAACCCCCTGCCAGGGGCAGTGACACCTCTCACCAGAACAGGGTGCCCTCAGCCCCATCCAGCTGGCCCTTGGACCCTATCAGGGAGAATGGAGTCTGGACAGTCTCACTGGGCTCAAAACCTCATGTGTGACTTCTCTGAGGTCTTGAAATCCCTCCTGTGGCCTCTCTCTGCCCCAGTGCCCTTGGCTGCTGCATCTGCATTGTTCGAGCTGCAGCTTGACACGTGGAAACCACATTTCACTCTCCGTTCTGTAACAGCCCCGGGTCCAACCCAACCCTACAGGCTGGTGTGACGGGTCTCATTTAACACAACCGCATCCCCCAGCTACTCCTCTCCGGTTCTCAACAAACGCAGCGCTATGAAGAGCACCGCTGCAACCAGCGAAGGTGATGGAGCCAAGCTGCTGTGGACCAGCTCCCCACTAACATCCAGCAAGGTCTTCTATGCTCCAGGAGCTGCATCTCACCTTTCCTCCTTCCTCTGCTTGTTGGAGAGCTCTTGCCTTGGCTCCTTGCTGCTTGGCCACTCCTAGACCTGCTGCCACCAGTGAGAAAACACCCCCTTGAGCTCAGAGCTGGCCACGCTCCTTCTGATAGCTGAAACCCTCCAACACCACAACACTCTAGACTCCAAAGGGATTAGATAACTGTGCTACAAACCCCCTCGCCAGCAGCTTCAGGAACAACCAGGATGCCCAAAAGAGTTACCGTTGCTGGATTCAACCCCCCTCCAGCCATCTCCTCCTGCCCTGTTTGCAGAAGGAGTGTTTACACCCTGCGCCGCTGCGGCACTGGGAAGCTCTGCTCGTTGCCATGGGCTCCGGGACAAACAAGCAAACCCAGCCCTCGACAAGGCTGCAGAACCCTTCCTGGAGTGTGGCAGGGCTCCCCTCCTCAGGAAAAGCTCTTTATGCCTGATGCACGGAGGAGGCGCCGGCCTTTCCCCCACTCCAGCCAATTGGATTTGCGCCTCAAGCAGCTTTTTGGGGTTTTCTCCCCCCTCTCCCTCAAATGACACCGCCTATGATTACAAGAATAGCTATAAATGCAGGAACAATCCTGTATAATCCTAATTATGCAGATTTTCTTTTACATGAAAGTGGAGAGTCACTCCCGCAGTGAAAGCCCTCAAGGAGAAGCAAACAAACAAACAAATGAAAACGCTCCTGTTCTTGGAGCTGACGGGAAATCACCGGCCGCAGGAAGGCAGGTTCTCTGGACAGGGAGGAGAACAGAGCAACCCATGTTCTGTCCCACCAAATCAGAATCATCAGGGATTTGAAGGGACCTGGAAAGAGCATCCAGTCCAATCCCCCTGCCACAGCAGCATCACCCAGGCCAGGTCCAAGTGGGTTGCAAACGGCTCTAGAGAAGGAGACTGCACAAAGCAAGAAGTGATAGAAGCACAGAATCAGTCAGGGTTGGAAGGGACCACCCGATCATGCGGCTCCAAGCCCTGCTGCCATGGGCAGGGACACCCCACCCTAGAGCAGGCTGGCCAGAGCCTCATCCAGCCCGGCCTCAAACACCTCCCTGGGCAACCCAGTCCAGGCTCTCCCCAATCTCGTGGCGAAGAACTTCCTCCCCACATCCAGTCTCAATCTCCCCATCTCCAGCTCTGCTCCATTGCCCCCAGTCCTGTTGCTCCCTGAGATCCTAAAAAGCCCCTCCCCAGCTTTTTTGTAGCCCCCTTCAGATCCTGGAGGCCACACTAAGGTCACCTGGGAGCCTCCTCTTCTCCAGACTGAACAGCCCCAACTCTCTCAGTCTGGCCTCAGAGGAGAGGTGCTCCAGCCCTCTGCTCATCCTCGTGGCCCTCCTCTGGACATGCTCCAGCATGCGATGTTCAAGCGCTGCTGCCCTGGAGTCTGTTAGTCTGTTCTTCAAAGAGCTGAGCAGACCCGACCTCTGAGGATACCGCCAGGGTGCAGGACAGGGAAGGCAGAGCAGATCCACGACCAGCAGATGACACCAAGCTGAGGGTGTGTGTTGATCCGCTGAGGGAAGGAAGAGGCTGCAGAGGGACCTGGACAGGCTGGGTCAATGGGCTGAGGCCAATGGGATGGTGTTGAGCAAGATCCTACAGTTTGGCCACAACAACCCCATAGTGGCCACAATAACCCCCTGCAGCTACAGTCTGGGGGCTGAGTGGCTGGAGAGTGGCTGGNCTGGGGAAGGGACTGAAGGGAGAGGCTGCTGGGGAGAGGCTGGGACTCAGCGGGGACCTTCTTCCTCTCTCCAGCTCCCTGAAGGGAGGGTGCAGTCATGGGGGCTCAGACTCTTCTCCCAGATAACTGGTGCCAGGAGGAGAGGGCAGGGCCTGGAGCTGCCAGGGGAGGGTTAGGTTGAGTGTCAGGAAGCCCTTCATCACAGAAAGGGGGCTCAGAGCCTGGACTGGACTGCCCAGGGCAGTGGGGGAGTCCCTGTGTCTGGAGGGGTTGAAGGATAGAGTGGAGGTGGCCCTGAGTGCCCTGGGGTGGCCGCTGGGGTGATGGGTCCTGGGCTGGGCTGGCTGAGCTCAGAGGGCTTCTCCAGCCCCAGTCACTCTGGGATCCTGTGATTCTGTAATTATCTCAGGTTATCCCCCCAAAAATTGGCAATTCCAGTGGGATCCTTCCCTTGGTCATATTTCTGCACCCATCAGCTGTTTGACCCTTCTTATATCAGAGGCTGCATCTCAAGCAGCATTGCTTAACCCCTGCTGACAGTCCACTGCTTGGGGTTAAACCCATCCCAGCTCCTTGCAGCCCACAGCGATGAGATTACGTGAGGTCATCCCCGTGTTCCCGGTTTAATTAACTCAATTGCAAACTAACGGCCCCATTCAGAGCGGATGGAACCACTGAGGGAACTTCCGCTGCTTTCCAGGAGATGAAACAACACCAGGGCAGCAGCCCCAGGAGTTTGAGGGCCTGATTCATGCCAAGGTGCAAGGACGATGCCACAGAGTGAATGAGGGCAGGAGGAAGGAGAATTTATTCCTACCAGGAATTTTTGCTTCCTCTGACACAGCCTGGGGCAGTCAAAGGTTCGATGCCACCTCACCCCAACTGATCCTCCATCTCCAAAGGATTAAGGTCTCATTTCCCCCAAAATGCTGAAGGATGCAGCATGGCAGCCTAATTCACAACCTAATTAGGCTCAGCTTAATTGTGGAGGGTGACTGGGTTTCCTAACAGCCACCACAACACAACCAAGTAGCAGTGACTCGGTGGAATGAGGCTGCTCTGCAACCTGTGGGCCCAGTGATGAATTCCAAGATCTTTTGCAAAATCCAAGCTGTCCAAACAGCCCTGTTGCTCAATAAATGCTCCCAAGGAAGGAAAAACAGCTGAAGGAAAACACAAGAGCTCTGTGGGGTGTTTGGAGATAAACTGTCCCACAGGCAGGAAGGACAGGGGAGAGGCAGGAGGAGAACCCGGGTCGTCTCCCACGTTACCAAGTGCTCAGTGGGATCTTCAGCCCCATCGACTGCAAAAGCTCCATCAGGCTCAGTGAAAACTGTCCTGCTGCTACAGAGTGGGGGCTGTACCAGCTGGGGATTCCAGAGATGGTTTCTCCTGGACAAGCACCAGGGATGTTCACAGTGGGAATGTTGTCCTGGAGCTGCAGGAATTGAAGTCACCTTGTAGAAATGGGGTCTGGCGGGACTGGCCCAAAGCAGCTCAACCCATGAACACCCCACCAGCCCTGTGAAAGGCAGAGGAGCTAAACCATCGGGTCATGGAATCACCAGGCTTGGAAGAGCCCTTCAGGATCCTCCAGTCCAACCGCCCGCCCTACAACCCCCAACCCCTACCCCAGCTCCTCAGACCCCCTGGCTGCCCGGCTGTTGAACCCCTGCAGGGACGGTGCCTCCCCCCTCCCTGGGCAGCCGGTTCCAAGGCCTCCCCACTCTTTCTGGGAAGAGGTTTCTCCTCAGACCCAACCTGACCCTCCCCTGGCCCCACCTGACCCCATTCCCTCTGCTCCTCTCGCCAGCCCTGGGGAGAAGAGTCCAACCCCCACTTCACTGCACCTGCCCTTCAGGGAGTTGGAGAAGGCAGTGGGGGCTCCCCTCAGCCTCCTCCTCTCCAGGCTGCACAGCCCCAGCTCCCTCAGCCTCTCCCCATCAGCCCTGCTCTCCAGACCCCAAACCAGCCCAATTGCCCTTCTCTGCCCCCTCTCCAGCCCCTCCATGCCCTTCCTATCCTATGGTGCCAAAATTGCCCCCAGTACTCAAGAAGAGTAACTATAGAACCTCCTCCCAGTTGAGTCACTGTCGGCAGAAGATGAGGGTGAAAGAAGAAATCCGGGTGATTGTCTCATTCCCAGTGTTTTATTATGGCTGTAATCCCCAGGCTGAGATGGTTATCTCAGCTAACCGAGGGGCCAGCTCAGCTCTTGGGGAGATAAGGAGAAGGGGGGTCCTGCAGCTGGAAAACACAGAGAACTCTGCTCCCTCCCCAGAGCTGGGTTTCTCCCTGCTGTCCCAACAGCCAGGTGTTTTATTTTCTCTCAGGACACCCTGCCTCACCTGCCAGCTTTTCTCCCAAACAGGAGCTGGAAGGTTCTGAGCTCCCAAAAAGAAAGGAGCAGCCAGCCCCTCTACTCCTGCCGTCTGGTCTTCCCGTTTGGGGCTTGGTATCAGGTTTTACAGTGAGAGCAAAGGGCGAAGCCGCAGCCTTGGACCTGACAGGGAGCCCAGCCCTGGGTGCTGATAGCAGCAGAGGGTGTGGTGGCTCCGTCAGGCTCCATCCCAATCAATCGCCCAGCGATGACAATAACAATAATTATAATTATAGTTATAATTGTCCTGTTCCTGCCCACCCTGCCTGCAACCTCAGTGACTTCCCGGGCCTCTGGGAGGGGAGGGAAGATCAGGTCCAGCATCACACGGAACTGGGGCTACTACAGCTCACAGAAGCTTCCTTCAGCCCCAGCACCCAAAGTCATCTCGTTCCCAGCACCCCAAGGCCACTTCCAACCACTACCAGCCATCTCTAGCCCTCAGCACACCAAAGTTCAGCCACCAGCACCCTAAAAACACCTGCAGCGCCCCAAAACCAGCTCCAGCTACTAGCACCCCAAAGCCAGCTCCAGCTACCAGTTCCACTCATGGCAGGTTTCCAGTGTGGGAGGAGTAAGGTTTGGCAGCAGACAGAGGGGAAAGCAGCGCCAGGAGCATGAAAGCCTCTCCACGAAACCAAGGCTGGAGCCTCCTCAGCTCCTCAGTGCAAGAGAAGAGCTTTGCCTGGTGCAAGAGGCAGTGTGAGGGCCCTTCGAGGCAGGACCAAGCTCCCAGTTCACCCCCGCTCCCCAGTCATGAATCAGTGGCACAGGATTTGACCCCAGGAGGTAAAAATCAGGATGAATCAGCTCTAGTACCAGATAGAAGAGGATCACAGCCCCGCTCCTGGGCTCAGCACACACATGGCTGTGCCATGTCATGACCGGCCTCGCAAAGCCAAGACGGGGCGAAGGCACCAGGCTATTCCTCCCACTGCCTCAAGGTGCTGACTCGGATCTGTGCTGCTGCCAACCCACATCGCTGCGCTATGGGGCAGGGTGCTGGGTGCCAAAGTCTCCCTCGCAGACACAGTGTGATGGCAAGAAGCTCCCGACCCCAGGCTGAGCTGCTAAGGAGCTCCTGGAAACCATTTTCAGGTACCTCAAGAGCAAAAAACATCTCCAAGAGAAACCAGTCTGGATCCACCCTGGGGACATCACACCCAGACAGGATCAACGTCTCTGATGAAGGGACTGGCTGAGAGCAGAGAGTGCTGTCCTGGCTGTTGGGAAACCCTTTGCCACCACCTCCCAGAAGAGAAGCTGTGGAAGCCAACACTGGAGGAGCTGGCAGTGGGGTGGGCTGCATCCAGCTGGCTGAGGAGCCCAGAGGGTGGCAGGAGGCAACTGGAGTGCCCTGAGGTCTGTGCTGGACTTCATCCTCCTCACCATCTTCATCTATGACCTTGGTGTGGGGCAGTGAGCTGTAAGCTGACAGGCTGGGACACCAGAGGGACCTGGACAGACTGGAGACAGCCAAGAGGAACCTTAATGGGGGGTGTGCAGAGTCCTGCTTAGGAACTGCCTGCCTGGGGAGGACAAACCCCTGCACCAGCTCATACTGGGGGCACCCAGCTGGAAAGGAGCAGGAGGATGCTGGGCTAAACCTGTGTCCCATCCCACAAAGTTCAGGGCTCACCTGAACTATGCTCAGCTTAGCCGAGAAACCTCTGCAGGCTGGGAGTGCTCTGATCACCAATCCCCACCTTGGGGTAAAATCCCAGACTGAGTCAGGTTGGAAGGGAGCTCAGAGCTCATCTCCCCCAAACCCCTGCCATGGGGCCACCTCTCCACTGCACTTGGTTGCCCAAACCCTCATGCAGCCTGCCCTTCAACACCTCCAGGGAGGGAGCAGCCACAGCCTCTCCAGGCAGTCAATTCCAGAGTCTCTGCACCCTNTCCTCAGATCCAGGCTGACCCTCCTCTCCTTCAGTCCCAAACCCTTTCCCCCTGTCCTGGCGCTGGATCCCCTTGGGAAAAGGCCCTCTGCAGCCTCCCTGGAGGTTCCCTTCAGGGGCTGGAAGGCAGCTCTCAGGTCTCCCCGGAGCCTCCTCTCTCCTCCCTGGGCAGAGCAGCCCCAGCTCCCTC
>VZRI01013845.1:132812-338033 GCA_013397515.1 Upupa epops | reverse complement strand
CTCATGGAAAGGGTGATCAGAGGGTGAAATGGACTTCCCAGGGCATCCCCCATCACTGGAGACACTTAAGAAAAGAATGGACTTGGCACTTAGTGCCCTGATCCTAGCTGATTGTGGTGATGTTAGGTCATAGGCTGTGCTTGATGATCTTAAGAGGTCTTTTCCAGCCTTCATGATTCTGTGATTAAATTTGGTAAAACCAACAGGAAGTGCATATAACTACAATGTCTTCCCAAAAACACATGCTTTGACATCAGAGGTGTTTGCTGTCCTCACACCAATTTGGAAGGCTGGAGCTGTATGGTACCAGGCCTTTGTTTTCACTGCAGTGAACAGGGGGAAATGCAAATGACTATTTCTAATGCAGAATAATAATCACTCCAGTTGGCAGAATGTGCAGAGTGATCCAGGCTGAAAACAGGTGGTTTTGACAGAGCTGTGGGATCTTAAAAACAGGCAGTTTCAAGTCAGCACATTAGGAAAATATCATCTATGTCACAGCTAAACTCTCCATTTATCTGAGGAGAGCTGGTGGGCAGGATCTCAGCTCGCAAGGCAGAGGGCACACTCAAAGAGACCTTTTGGCTAAATGAGGTCCAAACTTCCTTAACAACTCCATAGCCTGATGAGTTAGAGCTGAAAGCTACACTTTTGAGGATTAATTGAGTGTCCAGGGAGAATGAAGTTTCTTCCAGTTACACCTCATATTTTTAAGGAAAGAGATGCTGATTTTTCTCTATTCAGAGAAATGAGACTGATGATAGAGTAAGATGACCCTCTGCATTGTGAGGAACAGGAGGAACATTGCCTTAGAAAAGCCTGGGAGCATCAAAGAAGAGTGGTAAGTGTCTGAGTGAAGAAGTATTGCCCAAAGAAGGCAGGAACAAAGCAGTATCTTGAATGTTCTACATATAACTAGGAGAAACCTGTTCTAAGCAATACTTTTTTGCCCTTCTCTGTTACAGTTAGAGCTGCTTGGAGCTGTGATTATGAATGGTCTGTTTGGTCTGGAACATCCTTGATCTGCAGCTTTCTGGGTGTCTTGCTGATGGCAGCAAGAACAAAGAAACCCAGACAAAACCTGGAGCAGTTCAGCAATCACAGAGTTCATTACTGTAAAGGATTAAAGATGTCATGACAAATAAATACACTAGAAAACAATCCCACAAGTACATCACAGGATAATTTTTGTTGAAAGAGACCTGGTCATGAAATCATTGACCCAGCACCCACAAAATCACATCCCTCAGCACTACATCTGTATGTCTTTTTAGTACCTCCCGTGCTGTAACCCCATCACCATCCTGGGCAGCCTGTTCCAATGTTTGGTGACCCTTTCAGTGAAGAAATCTGTCCTAATACCCAACATAAACCTCCCCTCATGCAATTTGAGACCATTTTCTCTCATCCTGTTCCTTGCTTCTTGGGATAATAGACCAACTCTCACATTGCTACAACCTCCTTTCAGGTTGTAAACAATCAAGTCTCCCCTCAGCCTCCTTTTGTCCAGGCTAAACAAACCTAGTTCTTTCAGCCACCTGTAAGACTTGTTTTCCAGATCCTTCATCAGCTTTTTTGCCTTTCTCTGGACTTAATTCCAGCACCAGGATGTCCTTCCTGCAGTGAGTGGCTCAAAACTGAACACAGTATTCAAGGTGAAGTTCACCAGTGCCAAGTATAGAGCAACAATCACTGCCCTGTGTGTTGGCCACAGTACTCCTGATATGTCAGGATGCCATTGGCTTTCTTGACCACCTGAGCACACTACTGGATCATAGTCAGCCATCTGTTGACCAGCACCCCCAGATCCCTTCCCACTGAGCAAATTTCCTGCCAAGTACCCCAAATCTGTAGTGTTGTGGGGAGTTGTTGCATCCCAAGTTCAGGACCTGGCACTTGGTCTTGCTGAAGCTCTACACTTGGCCTTAGGCCATCAATCCAGCCTGACCATATACCTCTGTACAGCCTTCCTACCCTCAGACAGATCAACAACCCTAACTAACTTTGTGCTGTCTGCAAACTTATTGAAGGTGCTGTCAATCCCCTCATCTACAGGACTGATTAAGATGTCCAGAAGTATAGGCTCCAACATTGAGCCCTAAGGGACACCACTTGCTACCAGCTGCCAGCTGGACATAACTGCATTTGCCACAACTCTTTGGGTCTGAACATCCAGCCACTTTTTTATCAAATTAACAGTACTCTCATCCAAGACATGAGCAGCCAGTTTTTCCTGGAGGATGTTGTGGGAAACACTGTCAAAAGCTTTACTGAAGTCCAGGTGGACAATGTCCACAGCTTTTCCCTCAGCGACTAAGCAGCTCACCTTGTTATAGAAGGGGATTGGGTTAGTCAAGCAGGACTTGCCTTTTTGTTAGCTGTGCTGACTGGGCTGGATCACCGTGTTCTCCTTTAGGTGACATGTGATGGCACTCAAGATGACCTGCTCTATAACTTGCCCCAGCACTGAAGTCAGATTGCCAGGCCTGTAATTCCCTGGCTTCCCTGGCTTTCTTCTGGCCTTTGTTGTAGATCAGTGTTACCTTTGCTAATTGGGACCAACCTGGTTAGCCAGGAATATCCAAGAACAAATCTCAGACTGGCAGTGAGATGAGCTGAATGTCTACAGAATTTTATCAACTTCAGCAGCAGGTATTGCGGTGCCTTCAACAGTACTGTTTTGACTGGGATCTAGAGACTTTTCTGACTCAGCTGCAATCAAAAATCATCCATGCTCTTTAGTTTCTTTCTTTGAGTAAAAGAATTTCTGTTTCTACTTGCCAAATACAAAGTCAATCCCACATGCACCCACCTGAAGACAATGAAACTCAGCGTGTATTGTTCAGCTTCAGTCCTGACTGACTGGTGTGTTTTCAAGTCTGAGGTAAGACTGAAGACAGTTTTCTTTTCAGTAACTTCCCCCATCTCTCTGATCATACAAGATTGACTTTTGTTTTGCCCGGTTCTCAGTGACTAAACTGAAGTGATGCATGCCATGGGCATGTTTCTCTCTGGCTAATGGATGATACTTGTAGTCTGCTTCTTAGATGTCAATCTACAGGTATTTTTGCCCTGTGTTATTCTACACCTTCTATTTCTTTTCCTCAACCATAACATAACTCTTGTTCTTGCATCTCCATAACATAGTAAGAAAGGTAATTTTCTCTCCTGTGTATTGACTCACCTTTGATCAAGAAATACACGGCTTCATCAGTTGTTTGCTTTATATAACAAAATCCCTGTCTTTCTGTCTCTTTACCTTGCTTCCACAGGCATATTCCCTTGCTTTGAGCCTCACATATTTTTCAAGGTCTTAAAACCATGTTAAAGAGAAAAGCTCTCAGGAATTTGAATACACAGGGTAGATTTTATTATTTCCCTGACTAGGCTACCAAAAGAAAAATCTTCCAAGTTAGAGACCCTCTCTGCCTTTTCAACAGGCTCCTCAGCACGCAGCAGAGCAGGTAGAAGGAGTTTCAAGGGGGAAACTCCCTGTGAGTGTACAACATCGTATCTACACTCTTACCTGTTGGTGTAACTACATCTCTAATAGAATTGCCAGGATAAGGATGAAAGCTGAATACGTCTGATTGATTGGAACCTATAATGCTTTGAACTGCATGTTGCATCTCAGACACATTGGCAGCATCTAGAAAGAGAAGTCAGGAGTTCAAGGAAGCATTTTATCCAATATGTACTATACCTTGATGTCATTGCTGTGGCTCTGGAAAAGTCAGAGCAGGTCCAGCAGTAACTACCCAGGAAAAAGCACTTTTCCAGGACAATTCCATGCACCCTTTCTGAGGCGGAGGGAAGGTACATTTCCCAAGCGGAGGCTTTACTAGGCCATGAGGGTGTCCAGCCTCACATGTGGTTTTTTGTCTTTAATGTAATTTAAAGCTTCCCTATCCCTGTGCTAACCACCAGTGCTATCCTTGAGACTCTCAGGCTTCTCCTCTATGTAGAGGTTATGCCTTATGCTCGCTTTTCCATACACGTTCTGTTTTTGTCTAATATAGAATTTAACAAATGCTAGAACAAAGTATGTTGTCTATTTCCTTCCCAGGGGGCAGTGATTCCATGATACTGTGAATATTGTCTCATGTATGTCAGGAAAAACGATGGTGTCTCCCCACAGTTGTGCTGTATGTTAACAACGGTTTGACATCACAGAATCATTCAGGTTGGAAAAGACCCTTTGGATCATCAAGTCCAATCACTTCCCCTACTCTGCAATTTCACCCAACTATAGCCCCTATCACCACATCTAGGCCATAGGTTATTTGCCCCTCACAAGTGTACCTGAAATCATAGAATCAATAGGGATTAGAAGGGACCTCAAAAGATCACCTAGCCCAACCCCCTGCCACAGCAGGATCATCCAGACCAAGTCACACAGGAACATATCCAGGCAGGTGTGGAACATCTCAAGAGAAGGAGACTCCACAACCCCCCAGGACAGCCTGTTCCAGTGCTCCAGTACCCTCATTGGGAAGAAGTTCCTGCTGATATTGATAGGGAACCTCCTCTGTCCCAGCTGAGACCCATTGCCCCTTGTCCTCAGAGAGCTGGCTGGACACACCTGTGAAGAGATGGAGGCCAGGTGGGACTCATCAGGGCAACTCAGCTAGCCCCAGGCATCACTGCCAGGCATTCAGGTTGTCAGTGGCTGTTACAGAGAGATGAAGCTGAATAAGTTCGTAAGATTCAATTCAGATGATATAGCCACTATCTAAGTTAATCTTAGACATCATAGATGAGTTGTCTGACAAACACAACAGGGAGATGAAAACTTTCCAGGGTGATATAGTAGTCATCCTTTTTTGTGTGTCATGCTCAGAGAACTGAGGGACTCTGAGACCTTGTCTCATAATGCTTTAGACAGATGATTAATGTTCTTCCTTTCCCTCTCTCTTCACCACATGGTCAAACCATCCACTGAACTCAAACCAGGGCAGGGATATTATAGAAACATGGACAGTAGATGGGGAAGACCATCTTTGTCCTGGAAACTATTTGATCCAATCATCTCTCTTCCTCCTCAGTCATATATTCTTCAGTCTCATGCTTGCCTCCATAGCTCTAATCTTTTTCTTCAGAACTAGCTTGTGTTGCATGGCAGCACATCTTTGACTATGGAAAATGAGATGCTGACAGATTAACTTGTCCAGAAAGGAGAGCAATGCACTTAAACTATAATCAAGATGAGTCACTACGGCAGCCTTTTAGAACCAAGGGAAATATTTTGACTTATGCTCCATGTTCAGTAAAAAGCCATTATGTTTTGCAGAAATCAGACACTATAAAAAATAATAATTTCCTTGATAGTCAAAATTTTCTTCTCCTCTGTAGTTTTGATGTCAATTTTTCAGCTGGTACTTGGAATAATCTTGTTTAAGACATGAAACTTTCAAGATGTTAACATCAGGAAAAGATAGCAATTGGATTAAAAGCCCCAGGAATGCAATTAATGCCAAAGCTAAACACTTAAAAAAAATCCAT
Organism: Upupa epops; assembly: GCA_013397515.1. Lineage (NCBI taxonomy): Eukaryota > Metazoa > Chordata > Aves > Bucerotiformes > Upupidae > Upupa > Upupa epops. Next base: position 332,531 of record VZRI01013845.1, on the reverse strand, counting down.
GGGAAGGTTTCATTTGCTCTTCTCCTGATGAAAGTTTCTGTAGAGCGTGACTGGTTTTGGTTCCTTGTTGTTGAAGCTTATTTGAGATGCAGGGGGAAAGAATAAGAATGTTAAGGACTATGAAGTTTCCCATAATGAGGTGCTATTGAGGAGACTCCTGTGTTAATGAAGCCTGATATTTTAGAATCTTCCTAATAAACCTGAAAGAGTATGAAGAAGGTGTCTGCAATATTGAATTGGAAGCATGTCCTTGTATTTTGTGGAGCAGAATGTCAAAAAGCAGTTAGAAGCAGTTTATAGGCACTGGAGAAAGGATGACAATTGATGACAGATTGTGGGTCTTGCTTTTGATGAAGCTGGACTCCCACCCAACACATCACATCCGGCGGTGCATGTTCTCTGCACACAGGCCGTGCAAAGAAACTGCGTTTACACTACAGCATCTGTAAGCTGTACACTAGTGTATCCAGCAAGGTTGTACCCAAATATCATCCTCAAGGCAGGGAAACCCCTTTGTAATTTCTGCCATTGTGCATCTAATAAAATAGAGTAGTATCTCTGGCACACACCTTAGGTCATGAGTTTTCATGGTGTCCTCAGTTAAGATCCTATGGGATAAAAATAATTCTAAATAACTCAGGTGTTTACCTAGGAAATGTAGGAAGAGCAGAGTAGTTGGTCTGGAAAAGTCGCACTCAGGGCAGCTACTCTAATGTGAGATAGTTCCAGCCCCTAACTTTCACCACTGTCCTTCATCAGAGCTTGCAGCAATTCTCCCCCTGCACAGACTGTGTCTGTGGGAAAGCACAAAGTCTGGAAAGAGTCAGCATTTAAATTAGCTAACCTGGAGTGAGGAGGGGGTTATTCTTCATTATTTCTCCTGCCTTCATGTTTACCAGTTCAAGGCAACATGGGTATTAGGGCTTTTCCTCATTATTTTTAGAAACAGACAGTAAAACATATTAATCTTTTACATGCCAGCTCCTCTTTCTTCTCCAGGATTTCTTTTCTTAACCTCTCCAGGGTAGAGTGAAAAAAAGACTCCTACTTACCTTTTACCAGTCAGAAATAGATGTCAGGTGGCTTTCTGTCATTGGTGTCTTAAAGCAGTTCTGAACGTTAAAGACGCAGTAAGGACTTTTCTCTCAGAGGAACTGAAAAGCAAGTGCTGATGTATATGAAACAGATTTTAATCCACTACCTTTGCACTGCTGCCTGAGGCTGCTGAAGTTAGTAGATGAGTTAGGCTTATTCCCATTTTCCTCCCACTTCCATAAGGGGAATGGACCAGTCCCTTTACAATCCTTCAGATCACTCCTAGCTGTTTTGAAGACAAAACCTCTTCCATATGGCACTCTAATTGTGCAATAAAAGTGATTTCATTGGAAATAATTACGTTGCTTTCAAAGTACCTTAATTATTTCAGCCCAAAGCCAACTTTTGGAATGGTATCTTGTATAAAGAGTTCTGTTCTGTAGAAGAGGTGTCAACTGTTTTGTACATCCTTCAGTTTACCTACTCGCTATTGTTTATGTTGCTACAAAGAACTAAAGACAAAGGGCTGCTGGTAAGAGCAGTCAGAAATGAAACGTGGGCAGAGATAAAATATCTTCAAAGAAAATGCCAGAAGGTCTTAAAAGAACAGACGAAGCTTAGAGGAAGTGGATATTTATCTGGCTGCAGCCAAGTGTGCAGGCATGGGGCTTTTTTCCAGTGTTGGGGTTTAAGATCAAAAAATAAGTGAACTACAAACCCTTTCTATAGAGAGTCTGGGGAGAAGTAGGAGTTTGCATAGGGGAGTAAGTGAGGCAGCAGTCATGCTATTTGAGGAAGATGTTGCAGGAGTGTGACGGAGGGAGGCAGAGGATGACCAGGCAAAAAGCCTAGCTGTTGCAGCTAAACAGGAGCATCCTAAACCTTTGGGAGATTGTGAACTTTAGTTAGACTCGATGAAGCTTTGCTCTTGGACTAACTCCTCTGGCAGCTGTTTGAGTAAATAAGCAATCCTTCATTTTGACAAAGCTCTTTTACATCATTTTCCTCAGCAACAGGTCAAGAGCTTCCCAGAGGAGCTCCTTGGAGGTGCAAGCATAGCTGAGAGAGCAAGAGAGCTTTACCTTGAGAGAAGTGCAAGAAAGAGTGCTGATTGCCTGACAGCAGTGTTTAAATGGGACTAGTGGGTATGATGCAGAGTTTGGTTTGTACCTTGATGGAGATGTTTATTTTGGGATAGCTTTAGTGCAAGAGTTACTCCAAAAATAGCTCTGGCAAACAACTCATGCCTTTTAGTCCCAGACATAAAGTAGTCTAAAGTAAGCAATTCTGTTGCTGCAGTGTGTACTTACACAGCCTTTGGGGTTGCTTTAATGATCCAGGTGTTACTCCACATTAGCAGCTGCACCGATGCAACTTTCACCTGTGGATTGTTTTGTGGTGATGTCTACATTTCTGTTGTCACTCAGTGCATCCAAGCTACACTTTTTATATTGTATGACTTGAGAGGCATGATCTCATCCACTCAATTATCCCAGTGTAATGTGAATAGCTAAGGTCATTCTGTTGTTAATTAATTGGTTGTGCCACATTAAAATATTCTCCCTGAAGTCCTCTGCATTGCAGATTAATGGGAGCTTCTGTGCAGACCTAGCTGTCTGAAGTGTCCCACCAGCAAGCGAAATGACACCGACATGCTGTGTTGATAGTTCTTCTCTGTATTGCAGGAGGGAAAGATTTCAATAACATTTCAGCTGTGTTTGGATGTCTGTTGGAAATAATCTTCCTGAATTATCAGATCAAATCCATGTGCCATAAAGAGAGTAAGCAGAAAAGTGAAGATCATTTGGCTATGTCTGAAGAGCCGATGCGATCCTGCAGCTTTGGCAGACAGATAATGCAAAGCAATAAAGTTATTGCCTTTTAAAACCATGGCTGAGAGTCTGGGAAGCCACCTGTGGGCAACCTCTAAATGCTTGGCCCCACCAAACAACTGACCATATTGTTTTTAATAATCTCCCAATGTAAACTCAGGAAAGTTTATTCACAAACATCATTGTAATTTCCATGGGCGACTAATAATTGCTATTATACTCAAGCCCAGCTGCAGCTGGCTGCAGCTAAAAATGGAATGCTGAATATTCCTTTTTTTCCCCCCTGTAGTTTGTTTTGGTAATTAAGATTCTGATAATTGGAGCAGTATTGTGAGAGTGAAAAGCATGAAAGCTTTGCAAAGCTCACCTTGTGGTCAAGCTTGTCATCTGAAAAACCTGGCTCAGGGCCTACTGATGAGCAGGATTATTCCCCGAGTCCTGTGCCGCTCTTCTTCCTCTTCTGGCAGTCCTTTCAGGGTCCAACGTGCTGATACAAGTGACTGCTTCCCTCGGCAGAAAACCTCTCTGAACCCCTAATTTCTCTCATCAGCCTTTCCTCACGAACCCCATTTGTTTTCCTGACAGTTGTGAGCTCTTTGTCCTTCAGTTAGGACATAAGGAACATGGGAATTATGGAATGTGGGAACATTAAGAAAAAAATAAACACCAGGAAATAGTTAACCACTGGAAGAAGGGCCCAGAGAGATGGTGAAAGCACCATCCTTGGGGATACTCAGACCTTGATGAATCCTAATCACCTCAAACCAATTGAAATTAGTATTTCCTTTGGGCTGTGACTGGGCATTTCCAGGAGTCCTTTCTAACCTAAGGATTTCCATGAGCCTTAGCCCAGGATGTTCTTCCTGTTCAGTACTGCAATGCAGAAAAGGCCATTCAGTCATTTAATCTGAACCCTTGCAGAGCTTTGGCTATAGAAACTAGGAAGCTCTGAACTCAGTCCAAGGAGAAATTCAGGCCTCAAGCACCACCTTGTACAGTTAGAGGTTCTTTCGAGGCCAACACTCCTGCACATCTGCACAAAGTTTTCATAAAGCAGATGGAAAACATTGCCAAACCAGATGGGGCCACATCTTAAACCCAAGAAGTGTTTGCGGGTCCTGGGCAGGAGCTGAGGTGGTGCTGCCTTTTGCACAGGAAAAATTCCACTTAATGCTGCTGGGAAAGGAGATAGCTTTTCCTTTTCTCTGGAGCCACCGAAGCCTCGTGCCATGTCAGGTTTGTCACACGTGAGGCACTTCAGCTGAATCGGCTGAGTCAGATGAAATTGATTGATGATAAGCAGGATTGATTGATAACAGGGACTTTTCTGTTGGAAAAGGCAGAGAAGCTGTTATGGTCCATAGCTTCTTGGACAATTCCTGAGTGTGTTTTACAAGACGGTAAGGATGTGGTGCAACTCAGGCTATGAACTACAAAAGTCAGTAGAAAACAGCTTGCAGGTTCCTGAACTCTATGGACACTGCTGCAACCAGCAAGTGCCTCCAACCAGTGGGGGCTCTCTGTAGAGGATGTATTTTGGTTTTTGCCCTGTACTGAACCTGCAGGAGTGCCCACAATTGCCTTCTTTGTCTCCCTTTATGATTCAGCAGAGGACCAGGGAGGTTCAGCTTGCATTTCCTTCTCCACCTTAAAGGTTGGGAGTTACGATCCAGTCAGCCTTGCTAAGGGCACTCACTTCATCCCTCTAAAGAAGGGCTTCTGAGTCTAGAAAAACCACACAAATGAGAACGTAATTGTGATTCCAGCAAACAGCTGGGAGAGGGAAAATCTTGGTTCTGCTCCAAATTCCCCAAAACTAATTCCATGTTTTATTACTGCTGTTTCTGTAGTAACAATTGTTAGGTAAAATACAGGAAAGTCTTCCACAGTGTTAGGAATACGATGCAGTTCAGGATGCAAATAAAACATATGATTATACTTTGCTTAGTACGTAGGCTGCTCGAGAGGCATAAATTAAAGCTCTGTGAAGCCTAGATATGAGGCATTAAGATTCTGCTTCAGTTCTTCCCAAGATTTTTATTAAAAATTGACTTGAAATAAATTAAGATCAGACAAATTAATTTACATATGAAATGAGGTCTGCTTGGAATTCTCTGGTATTTGAGCTGCTGACAAGATAGTTTGTTAAAAAAAAAGAGTATCTTTCAGTTATTTCAGCTAATACTCCTGGAAAAAAATAAATTCTAAGGCAAATAAAACCTTCTGCAAGACTGCAGAGAGTTACAGCTACAAGAATATTGTTCATAATAAAACAATAAGTTTTAAGCATAATAGTCTTAAAAGGTCAACTGACAGCTATGGGCAAAAAGAACTGAAAGAGCTACAATCCTGGCTGAATGTCTCACTATCAAAAAATCATTACAAGTTTGATAATTTCTTTTCCTTTTCAAATGTCAGAGAAACTCTTGCAGTTTCAGTAATAAGACTCTCTGTTTACTTTTTAAGAGATTACTCCAGTGAATATTAGTGAATAATGTTGGGAGTCAGAACTCAGAATATGAGATGGAGATACCGAACACTTCATGGGGGAAAAGAAAAGATCTGGAGATCTGTGTAACAGAGCAGGTGGTCACTAACTATCTCCCCTATTGGACATGGGATGATTGGCCAAAGTAAAGCCATCCTTTCCAAAAACTCTGCAGTTTTGGATAAACAGTTTTCAACTGATTGCTAATTAACGTACAATTAATGCAGAGTTAAAAGTCTACTTGATGTGACTGCTTGAACAGACAAGATATTTGATCTTGCATGTCCAAACTGTGGATCACAGACCCAGTGGCATCAGAAATAATTTTAAACCCAAGAATTGATAACATCTGATCCATGGCCATTCTTAGTGTTCTTAAAACTCCAGAATGCCCATGGTTATATTCTCACTGACAAACTCATTTGGACTTGCACAATCACAGAATTACAAAATTATTAAGGCTGGAAAAGACCTCTGAGATCATCAAGCACAGCCTATGACCTAACATCACCACAATCACCTAGACCAGGGCACTAAGTGCCACAGCCGGTCTGTCCTTAAACATCTCCAGGGATGGAGACTTTACTACTGCCCTGGGCAGTCCATTCCAGTATCTAATCACCCTTTCCATGAGAAAGGGCTTCCCAACATCCAACCTAACTCTCCTGGTGCAGCTTCAGACCCTGCCCTCTCATCATGACCCTGTTTACCTGANAGACCCTGCCCTCTCATCATGGCCCTGTTTGCCTGAGAGAAGACCCTGACCCCCACCTGACTACAACCTCCCTTCAGAGAGTTGTAGAGAGGGACAAGGTCTCCTTTCTGAGTCTCTTCTTCTCCAGGCTGAACACCCCCAGCTCCCTCAGCCTGTCCTCATCAGCCTTTCCCTCCAGTCCCTTCCCCAGCCTCACTGGTCCTCTGGACACCCTCCAGCCCTTCGATCTCTTTCTTGAAGTGAAGGGCCCAGAACTGCCCTCAGTACTCAAGCTGAGGCTTTCCCAGTGCCCAGTGCAGAGGGACAATGACGTCCCCAGTCCTGCTGGCCACACTATTGCTGATCCAAGACATGATGTCATTAGACATCTGGGCTGCCTGGGCACCCTATTGGCTTCTGTTCAACCAGTTGTCAACCAGTACTGCCAGGTCCCTCTCTGCCAGGCTGCTCTCCAGCCACTTTGGGAAAAGAGGATTGTCCACAATGAGAACATTTGGATATAGCGAGATGACCATACACAAACTGCCTCAAAAACATAAAAAGAAGCAAAAAATTACAGTTCATTTAATTTCTTATTAGTTTACCTTTTACATTCTGTCTGCTATCATCAGAGGTCCTTGGGATACTTGGTGTTCCTTTGATGATAATGGCTTGCTAATATTATTCCTTGGACAATAGCCATGGGGATTCTTTATTATTTCCCTTCTATTCCAGAAATGTTATTAAGCCTGAAGCTGTGTTTCCCAGTGCAGGCCTCCATTTGATTAAAAGCAAATGATTCTCCAAGTCAGGTCTGTCTGGTTGAAAGCCATTTCCGATGGCCACACAAACAGGTCTGTCAGCGTGACCTCTCCTCATCCTTGACATGTTCACAATGGCCAGGTCAGAAGCAAAGATGCAAATTACTTGGTTTGAATAAAAACAATCAGTGCATTTCAATCACAAGCAGATCATAACCCAGTGACGTGGAATGGAATCATCTCCAAGTGCTGCCCACATTTTTCAGCTGAGATGCCTTTATAGAGCTGATTTATGGGCAGTGATGTTTTAACAAGAGATTCTTGAAAACATCTGCATCTGGCACTGACTAGGGGATGTCTGGAGGCATTTGGGACTAATAATCCAAGCCCCAGCTACATCTACCCTAGTAAACTACCTCTATCCAAAGTAATCGTTTGGTACTCTGGCTGATGGGCACAGAATTCCCATGTCCACACTCAACTTTCCTTGCTCTCTAAAGGGAGCCTGTGCACACACTAGTTACAGAAAGCAGTTTCTGCCCCCTGCTAGGTGCTAGGGGAAGTGCTACATATCCCAAACCAAAACTGCTTGTCTGAAGAACACACCGATAGTGTGTCTGATACCCGCAGTGTGGGTCTGATACCCACTGGTATTGCCTCGTTCTATTTAATTTGTTAGTAAAGCAGCTGTAGTCTTTGAATGTTTCCTGCTATGTCCAACAGACTCCCCTTTCCTTGCACCAGATTCACTGTGCTCAGTTAAGTGAGTGTAATATAACTGAGTGACACTAACTACGTCATTTAATGTAAAGGCAGTTGAGATGGCCCTGTCTTTCCTCAAGGAGACAGAGGGAGTCCACCACACACAAGGCACACAGACAACATTGCTTTCTTGGAGATACTCATCTTTCCACAGTACATGGGAGATTTAGATTGACAGCTGCCTGACGCGGGCACCTCTGGCTATTGCCTGTTGTTAGCGAGGATGAATCTGGGGCTTTTTATTTCCTTTCTTTCCCATGGGAATTGGGAAATTAAGTTTTATGCTTAACAAGTCATGCCTCAGTATATTTTAAGTGTTCAAAAATAGTTCAAGCAGGTGTGCTCCATGGAAGCAGTTGCAGTACGACGTATCTACTATCAGACTCAATTTTAAAGTATATGTTTTTAATCTAAATGTAAGACATGAATCCAGATGCCATCTAATCTGGCAGCAAGTTCAATCTTGTCTCAGACAGGCAGAGCAAATTGAGTGTTCATACAAATTGCTAACTTATTAACTGGAGTTTACTATCAATGGTGCATGAAATGCACAGCTAAAGCTGAAAGCTAGGTAAGATTTACATGTATGTGACCCTTGCTACACATGCACAATTTCTAGGAAGTCTCCAGATTTGTATTTTAATAAAAAATGCCTCCAGCTGACCCACTTGAGGGGGGATTACCTGATGGTTTAGAGGAATTTGCAAGTGCCTCGCTATTGTTTGCATGTCACCAGCAAGAGAAGATGGCATATCTTCACTTCATTACTCTATAAAGCCCAGGAATACCTTAATGCCACAGTACACATTTGGGCAAATAAGCTTTGACCTGTACTTTGAATGAACAAAACAGGAGCATGGCTGTAACAGCTCGAAGCTGAATCAAAGCTAACAGTGACCTCTGGAGATTTGGGTTACTTTTCCTATTTTAACAATATAAAATCAGATGGAATTGCCCAGACCTTCAAGAACATCAAGTCCAACCATCATCCCAACATTGATAATTCTTCAGCTAAACTGTGTCTACAGTTTAATCTTAAATACCTGGAGGTATATACTCCAGGGAGGAGGACTCCACCACTGCTCCGGGCAACCTCTCCCAATGCCTGATAACCTTTTTAGTAAAGAAATTCTTCCCAATATCCAATCTAAATCATTTTGATTTTCTAGTTCCAGTGGTCCATGCAGTTTTAGAACCAAAAAGTGATGGAGATGAGAGACATCTTTCTGATAGACTGACGAGAAAAGACAGCTAATAATCATAATTATACCAGTGCAATCACTGCTTATACTAGAGTTTACTGCTTTCATCCTCTATGCGGATGAAGAGACACAGGGCAAGGCTAAGTGCCTATTCCAATGAGAAACGTGTGTGGACTGTCAGAGCCCCCTGTTTGCTGCAGGGAGGGAAGAAGATTAAATCTCTTCTATCCTCTTCTCCAAAAGTGACTTTGATTTAGAGAAGAGGGCAGGCAAGAGCAGAAATAAGTGATGCTTGATGACCTGGAGAAGAGAAGAGGGGCAACAGGCGTGGTACAAGCACTGGAGTATCCAACTCCTATTTTAGGGCTCTGTAGACACCCTGCATGATGGGTCATCCTTTCTTTGTCCTCCTGCCTGGCATTCAGAAATTAAGAGACAGATAGCAGGAAAACAGAAGACTGCTTTAAGTAGTGAAGTATTTTGAAACAGAAGGAAAAATACTAGCATGGATGTTTTCAATAGTCTTCTTTTCTGTACAGCACCCTTCTAGATTCAAAAAGTCCCTTCTTGTACAAAAAAGAAATGAGAACAAATAATTATAGGACATACAAAATATTTTGAGACCTGAAGGTCATCCCTGCAGTTTTCAACCTTGTGCCCACATCACAGGTTGGTTACTCCTCCCATTTGAGGAAAACCACCGGCAGTTCCTGCCACATCCACCACAGGAGATATGAACCCCATGAACCTGTACTTGTTTGTGATTTGTCGAGACAAAGACCCTGGTTTTCCTGCAGCAAAATCTGAGGATCAAGTAAGTCCCTGGTAGCCATTAATCCTCCTATTGAATTGATAGTCTTCCTGGATTTCAGACCTTGGTTTTCTTCATCAAGAAATCAAGTAGAGTAGCCCTCCGTAAAGCCCTGCTGACATGGCTTTCAGTCTCTGGAACCCTCCAAAACAAGACCTTCCATCCACAGGATCCATTTGCAATTTTCTGAGTGGTTTTGGCAAATTTTTTTGCCCTAATGATAAGTCAAGATGAAAACTCCGAGTGCCAAGTCTGGTTATTGTGAAATTACTGGTACAAACAGGAGGCTTTAGCCTATCGCTATTAACACTGGCTGGAAGCTAAATTGTTAGAGAGGATCCAGCACTACTTGTACTTTCCAACTACATTGTGTGTAGACATCATTTCCATTTCAATATCAAACCCAGTATTGTCCCTGTTTTATCGCTTTAAAGAATTTGGAAAAATTTAATTCCTTCTTCTCACAGACTTTTTTCTCCCTTTTTCACCTGGGACCTGCTCTGTGCCAGAACGTTTCTCATGTTTGAAACAAACTCTCCATTCCTCTGGCTGACACATTGCCTTAAACCTCCCTGGCACTTGCTTCGAATCTAGCATTCTCATGCTATTTGCTTTCAGGAGATGATTTGGTGCCAGAAGGACCAGGCTGCTGGGCCATTCACTAAAATAACAAAACCAAACCAAACTCACAATTTACAAAAAGCTGAACTTTTATTCCAGCTTCATTCTGTGTCCCCATCTGGTAATTTAAGAGGATAGCTCTCTGCAATCACAAGGAAATCTGCTTCTGCAGCCCTGAAAATCTCAGGTCACTAAAGGAAATATTCCCAGAAGATATTTGGGGATCTGTTATTTGCAAAAAGCTGGTTAAAATTTCTCCTTTCTAGGGTCCTCTCTTCTCATGGGCCTGAGCTTTCACTGTGGAATGCAGTGCCATAAGGGTCAGATTTACTCAGATGCCCACTGAGGTCAGTTGGCCAACTCAAAGCACACCCCACACAAAGGCTGAAGAAACTAGGAGCTTTGCTCCAAATGTCCAAAATGGTATCACAGTCTCACAGTACTGATGAGGCTGGAAAAGACCTTAAAGATCATCCAGCCCAACCTAAAACCAACCAAGTAACCCTAAACAAAAACCAGAGGGGGAATAATGGAAATGTTAACACCATGAAAGCAGTTTCATCTTTGATTCAATCATTAAGTCAATATAACAATAATAATTAAAAAGATTGCTTGGATACCTGGATACCTCTCTTTTGCCTCCTCTCAGCTAAAGTTTGGGCTTTTGTGGCTGCTACTGCCCAATGAAAAATATCAAATGCTGTTTATGAGAAATCAACGGGCAGAGAAGCATCAACAGCTTCATTTTTGTTTTAATGGGTTTCCACAATAAATATGTGAGCGGACACAACGTAGGTAAACTTTGTAAATCATTTCCTTCAACCCAGTCTTGGTGGGTGGGTGGTTGGTTTTGTAAATAAATTACCTAGCTAAGCCCTTTGGCCTCGCTCTGAGAATGAAGAACATGAGTCTCACCAGTATCTTGCAGCCAAGGGGGGCATGGATATGCTGACCCACTGCAGCCCAGGAAAGCAAAAAGCTTGTACCACAGGGGTTCTAAATGAAGCTTCTTTAGATAGATGCACCTAGGGCACCTTTAAAGTAGCAGTGGAGGCTGTCCAGTCACTATGGTTTTAACTCTCCTGGGCTGTTCATGTTAACACAGGTTAAACTGGTTTTCCTCCTGCAATGCTACAGGGCTAAGAAACTCCTGTTTCTAAAGGCACCTTGGGTGCTCCATGAACAACTTTTCTCTTTCAGCACATTACTAAAACGCCCGGAAAGAGCCTTTGGGAAGAAATGACACCTTCTTATGTGCCAGCAAAAGGCCACACACATTTATCTTGCACTGTTCTATTTGAGCATTCATTCTGGTTTTGGAACGTTCTGTTGTTCTTTGATTTCATTCTTGATTGCAAAGCACACTTAGACAAAGGCACAACTTGGCATCTGGAGTGTTTATCCACTCTCCTGGTAGCCTCCTTGTTTATTAGTCACCTCCCAATTGAATGCTGTGGGATGGTGATGAGGAAGGGTCAGCTGGAAGATAATGACTTTAGGTAGGATGTAGGCTGGAAAGCCTGAGTAATAGCAGGCTTTCATGAAAATCATTCTTACTAACCAGAGTTAGGCCAGGGCTAGCCTGGAGGAAGGTGTGGCAGATTGAAGGACTTCCCACTGATCCTACAATTGCATGAGCTGACACCTCCAAGATCAGCACAGACCCTACAGTGATGTCCAATCTGAGTGGCCAGCTGCTTTTGCAAACATTTCTTTCTTAGAGCACTTCCTTTACCGTTGACTGTGTTGGCTTGAAGTCCTCGTCCAAGGCACAAAAAGAATTCCTCTTGGAATTAAGGGGTTTCTGTGTTCTTGTCTTCCAAGACAAGAGAGGAAGAAGACTTTTGACACCACTGCTGGAAGAGAGACCGTTTCAACCACTGAGGCAGCTGGAAGTGTTCATCCTGCACAGAGGAGCTCTGGACTGGAGTGAAGGACTGTGCAGGTTAGGAAGGCCATTGATTTGCACCCTCTGGGAGCAGTGGCTACTGCTGCCCAGGGGTGACCACTTAGATAAAGTGCAGGGGACCAGTATGAGGAGTTATGTACAGCCTGCATACAGATGCCTCTAAGGAACACTGTTAAAGCCCTAAGTTAGCTGGCCAGTTACATGCAGGGATCCACAGAAATATATCCCAAGCATATCAGCAGTCCTGAAAGAGGCAGCTCACTGCAGTACACAGGGCCTAGATGCCACATCTATTTTTAAAACTAGACCATCCTGTGGGACTCTGGAGTCTCTAAGCCCCTTAAAAATGTCTAGATGATTTGCAAAAAATATCCATCCAGGTAAGATGCTAAATCACACAGAAGGTAAAGGGGAAATTCATTTGAATGCTATTAAGCTGTCCCTTGACACCTCTTTATCTTCAGAGGTCTAGATACCACCATAAATCTTGTCTGATAGGCTCAGAGCCATACAGAGGGTTAGGTGCGATGGTGCTTCACCAGCAGCTAAAAATAGAGTGTGTCTTTATTTTCTCAGCCTTCTCTGAATTGCTTCATTTGAATTTGAAGAGAAACCTGCCTTTTGCCTTGTCCTTGTACTGGTTTAGCACAAAAACTGCCCCCGAAATTTGATAACCCCATAGCACATTGCAGCCCAAGCCTTGCTAGCCAGGTAGTCCAAGAAGACTGAGAATGTGTCTGTTTCCTGCAGCCAGTGGCACAGAGGAGAGTAACAGGGATATGTGTCTTCCAGGGTGAAGGGGCAGGTGTCCATTTACAGCTAAGAAAATCCAGGATAAATGAGCATAGATGCTGCTGCCAATAGCCGTTGCTTTGTTCCTAGCACATGAACGTACCAAGGCTATCAAAAGCACCGCTGAGAAGTTAGTTCATGGCTACAGACATGGATGCCAAGGCATCCTGCCCTTCCCAGAAGCCTATTTCTTACCAAAGATAATGCCTGTGTTGTGCAAAGAGCCAGATTCCAGAGAAAGCAGCTCTCAGCAGCCGTGGTGTGGGTGAAAGCTCAGGGTCCAGCTCCTCCAAACGCAGCAGTTTCTCCCGGCCTTCCTGTGCTGTTAGCATTTTTGTTGCTGTTGTGGGCATCATTTCAACACCTGCCTCTCAGAACCAGAAAGTGTTTTGGTGGATTCTGGCAAAATAGCCTTCTGACAGTCAACAAGTGAAGCAGCTCTCCATGCTGCAAAGGCAGAGGCAGAGGTTTTGGAGGAGGAGCACAAAGGCAAACGTGGTCACCTCCAGGATGAGCTCATACAGCCTGTGCACCCACCGTGGGAGACACAAGAAGGACATACATGTTAGAAGTCACCAGTTTTAGCTTGATTTCTCCTTTGGAATCTCAAGTGGGCCAGGTTGTTCCAGGACCTTTGTGGCAGAGAGAAGCTGAAGCCTGCTCTTCTTTCCTTAGTCACACAGATCTGTATTTTCTCATAGGTTCTTACCTCTGGATTCCTTTACCATTGGGAACCCACAGTGCTGAGGGTCACTGCAGTACCAAGAGGAGGCTGTCCTCTGCCTGCACTGGCAAAAGCACATCCCAGCTGCACTGGCTGAAGCCTGCATGTGCTGCCACCTCACCCCTGACAGCTTGCGCACATTTTGTATTCTCAGCCACATGCTCCAGCTGCTTCCCTTCCAGCTCTATTGAGCATTTAACCCAGTATTGTGCTAAAGGATAGGAAAGGATTAGCAAGGTCTGCTGACCTTGAGGGCTTCACTTAGATACCTGCAGTTTCTTTTTAAAAGTAATAGGTAAGTACTCAGTGACACTGCCTGTCAGTCTCTCTAGAATAGTAATTTTCTTAGTATTTTCCCACAGTTTAAATAGTTTGGATTTGATCTTTTCTCCTCAGACACAGTCTCACAGAGCATCCTTGCAGCCAAACTGAGGCTGTGTGGACTGGATGATTGGGTAGTGAGGCAGACTGTGAACTGGCTGCAGGATAGAAGTCAGAGAGTAGTGGTCAATGAGAGTGTAATTGGAGACTTGGATCTAGTGGAGTCCTCCAAGGACTGGTACTGGGATCAGTCTTCAATCTATTCATTAATGACTTGGATGAGGGATTAGGGGGCACTGTCAGCAAGTCTGCTGATGCTGCAAAGCTGGGTGGTGTCGCCGACAGCCCAGCAGACTGCTGCCGTTCAGCGAGACCTGGACAGGCTGGAGAGCTGGGCAGACAGAAACGGAATGAGAGACAACAAGNATTTGTGTCTCTAAATATGTGAGGGGTGGGTGTCAGGAGGATGGAGCCAGGCTCTTCTCAAGGTCATGGAGTGATAGGACAAGGGACAATGGGTGCAAGCTGGAACAGAGGAGGTTCCATATCACAATATCAGAAGGAACTTCTTCCTAGGGAGGGTACTGGAGCACTGGAACAGGCTGACCGGGGGGGTTATGCAATCTCCTTTTCTGGAGATGTTCCAGACCCATCTGGCTGTGTTCCTGTGTGACTTGGTCTGGATGATTCTGCTGTGGCAGGGGGGCTGGACTAGATGATCTGTTGAGGTCCCTTCTGATCCCTAATGATTCTATGATTCTGTTGTCAAGCTCTTGTTTGCATGCAAATGCATCTGACCATTGCTTTGTGAAATTCACCCACATCGGTTCCCAAAAAATGTCAGTAAATTCCCAAAATTAATTACTTTTTAAATTAATGAGGCAGCCCCTTCCTAGCATCCAGTTACCAATCCTGGGTAGACTTCCTCAGATCCAGAGCCAGTGAATTTCATTTGTTTCTGCAGTTATTCACTTATTTATGAATCGAAGAGCGGAGCAGATGAGCACCATGTCCTGCTCCCAGTTGGCAGGAAGCAGCTGAGTGCAACTGAGATCAGTTCAGATAATTGATAAAAACCCAGCTGAGGCCCGAGCTGGGTGAAGCCCTATGAGTGCTCACTAGCACAATGCTGCTTTGTCTTATTTCCAATTTTCTATTTTAGTTTTATATTAAAGCTGCCAAACCTTTTGAGACTAGTGGAGAAGAAATGGGAGGTTAAAAGCTGTTCACTGGTACAGGGTTTGTCAGAATCACTGAGCTTCTGCACTTCAGCTGGGTGTTTTGCTGGCTTGACTTTGAAAGTAATTAGGAACTAGATAGAAGCAGATACTATAACTGGTTTTACTGTAAATAATTGTGTCTTCAGGGCTAGAGGGCTCTGCATCTATCTGGAGATGTGAGGAACTACGCAAGTGGAGAAGTATTGTCTGAAAATCAGGTAAAGCTGTAGTCTTTGATGCTTGATCTATGATGCAGGGAGAGGGTGGTTATTCATTTTCCTTCAGTAGAAAAAGAAAGCAGAACTTTTACTGTCAAGGCTGGTTAGATATCTGTGAGAGATTAAAAGAAATTCTATTGTGCTTAAGATCCTGGGAAAGTAAATATGAACAAAGGGGTGGAGAGAGTGAGGCAAAATAATCTTCAGCTATATGGAAGACAAGCTGGAGCTTCATAAATCGTCCTAGAGGTAAGTGCCAGGAGGTATCAGCAGCTCTTCTCATTACATCTTGTTGGAGAGGTGGGGAAGTGATGAAATGATCAGTGGGGCCATGTCTCCTAGCTGTGACAGGAAAAGTGTACACACATGAATCCAGAGACACGTTCTTTAATACCATGTGTGGCCACAGACCTATATCTCCCTGCAATGATCTGCTAAGGTTCCACACCGGATTTTATGAGTGCTTTTGTTTTCAGGTCCCAGTTGCATTTCCCAGTTGCTAAACTCTGTTTCATCCTAAAAGGATTATATCTATTCACACATTTAGGAGTTTCCTTCATTTTTCCTAGAAAAAAATCCATTCATTATATACAACTCCACATTTGAATGCTCTTTCCAGGAGCCACAGCCACTGAACCCTTTATCAAGCTCTTCAGTAAGAATTGCCACCCTTGAACTCTACTTTGCTGGGAGCCAGAGCGGATAGCAAAATGAAATTGTAATCCCAGTGCCCCTTGTGAGCACCAACTGTTCAGTACATCAACCATTCACCGATGCAGCCAGGGCTATCAGAAACAGCAGAACTTTCCCCTGAGGCTTTTCTGAGGGCAGCTATTGACAGAACATACTTCTCCCTTAGGAATTCTAGTCCACTCCCTTATTTCTCATGTTTCTTCATTATTATGATGCTATAAGCAAGATACTGAATTAGGATTTCTGCATTCCATTCCTATCCCTGTGACTTAGCAACCACATACCCTGACAACAAATAACTGCCTTTTCCAAACAGTTCATTAGTGCTGTGTGTGTGTTTGTAATGCTGGGGCTGTGGGGAGGCAAAGCATGGATTGCAGTGAGTATTGTTTTACTATACCCACCGTTTGTTACTGGAAGCAGATCACTATTCATCCAACACATTCAGTTATTCATTCACTCAACTCACTCTCACACACAGTTACTCAGCCAGAGTCACGGTTGGGAAAATAACCTCAGCTGCTCCCTGGGAAGTAGAATTAGCTTCTCGGCAAGCATTCAGGTCCCTTGGAAGGCAGTTTGCTTCACCAAGTATATATCTGTATATTCCTGGGGTCTTCATGCACATATGGCTGCCATCTGCTCTGGAAGGTACCCTGAGTTACCAACTTGTGGCTGATATTAGCATGTGTTCGTGTTCAGATACAGCAGGGTTTTGGTGCTATCACTTCATCAGCTCTTGCAAATTCAACAGAGGTCTCCTGGTGTCCACAAGCTGTCAGTCCTTCACAATACAGAACACATTTCATACAGAAGTCTTCTAAGTATACTGTTCTTCTGTCCTGTTGTTTTCTGGTAACTATTTCTCCATCTATGTCCACCGACAGCTACAGTATTTGTTCACTGAAACAGGCAGCCTTTCACATCCTCTCTTCTCTCTTGTGAAATATTTCTCTCTTCAGGCCATTGCACTTTCACATTGTACTTAACCTGATCTTCAGACAAATTGCTGCCAGAAGAGCAGATCTCCTGCCTCTTCCCTGTGGTTCACAGCTCTGGAGTATTTAAGTGTCTCTCTGCAGTCTTAAAGTCCAGTTTCTGGAAGCTACACCACAGTACTGAGGAGCTCATTTGACCTGAGAGCAATGTGGTAGCCCTTGTGAAGATTTGTTCCCTGGTCTTCATTTAAGAGAGAGTCTGTCCGCACATCCCACAGCCAGCTTAGTACTTCATATGAGCAGAGACAAAGGGCAGGACTCAATTACTATAATCCAAAAGAGAGATGTTTTGGAAAGAGGAGGCACCCACACAAGACTTCTTGCTGCCTCTGTTAAAGCTCTTCTGCAGATCACAGGCCATCCCAGACTAGACAAACCCCTACTGTGCTGTGGACAGGTATTTATAATTCAAAGGGACTGGAAAAGCAAGCAGCACAATCTTGACTCATCTGCCTTCTGACTGTGGAGGCCCAGAGGAGATACGTGATATCTTCTGTGTCTGAGATCTGTAGATGATGTTCTTTGTTTCTGTGCCACAAGCGTAGCTTGAAGTGATTTTGGTAGCAGCTGTGAACACTCAGCATTTGAGTAAATTAGACCCTGAGACCTGCTGTTTGGCTCCTTCCCACTAAGAGCTACTCAGAACAATGACTTCTGAGGTGGTCTTGTGTGGCATCACATGAAATCTGTAGTAGAGGAGAAGGGAAAGCTGAACCTATCATCTTCAGTTGAACCTATCATCCTATTAAAACTGCCTTTCATTTGCAAGATGTAAAGGAGGCTTTTGCAGTAAGCCCAACAAATTTGTCTTCTGGATGGCCCAATTGCCCTGCTTATCCACAAATCACTAGCCCAAGCCCATACTGATCATGATGTTTCCTCTTTTCTGGTGCTTTACTTTGTACCCTCAAGCCTTCATCAGTCTGCACTGTAGTTATTTCTGTGCAGACGTGAAAGGGGCAAAGTTGTGCTAGTTTAATTGCTTCTGCCTTAAGGACTTACAAGTATAAACTCTATCAAGGGAAAACTTCTGTCTGCCAGAACACATCTATAGGCAGTTCAGGGCACAGACCTCTTGGCTTTAGCTGCTTCACATCATGCATAGGAGGTACTGCCTCAGCAAAACGACCATCAGCTGTACAGCGTGTGATGCTGAGGTACATAAGAAATTGCTGTGATTCCATTCCTGATTTAGAAACATGAATTTCTAAAGGCCTTTGGGCCCGGGTTCCATTTGCACTTTTTCTGGCGGCTAGTCCCACAGACACGAGTTTCTGTTAATACCGAGTCTTGGTTTTTCTGAGAGAATGCTACTCTATAAAACCCTATCTATTAAAAATGTACAAAGAGACGCAACTCAATATAGAAAAGAGTAAAAATAACACAGCTTCACCTTTCTGCAGGGCAGACTTCAGGAAGCTTCAGAGAGCTGATGTAACCACACTACTTTCTATAGAAAATGTCAATAAATACTGCAACAGCTCTGGCAAAATGACTCCTCATCCTGGCTTGAAGATAGACAGAGTTTAGTGATGCCTCTCTGATCTCATGGACACCATGCCAAAGAAGATCCTGAATAGCTAACAGAGCCAGGCAACTTATCATATGCCAGGAGCATTGGTTAGGCTGCCTCAGCTCTGGCCTCTCAATGCCATGGCATAGTGCCTGTTCTCAGGTCAGGGTCAGTTGCTCCTGCCCAGGTTCCTGAATATCCTGGAGGAAGGAGAGCTCAAACTCTCATCACTCCACTCAAGGCCAACAGGATTAATAAAAATTATGAGATCACAGCAGATATATTTAGCACGTTGAATGATATTCCTCCTTCATGAGAGCAATCTATTTACATTACTACTGTTTAAGTTACTACTTCTTACGTGACCTTCATTCTTTCTCACTTCCATTTTCATCATCAAGGAAGAGAAATGATAAAGCAAAGGCAGTTTGCTTTCTCAGGCAGTTATTTGCAACATGAGAAAGACATTTAATTTGCAGTGTACTTTGAATCATAGAACAACAGAATAATGTAGGTTGGAAAGAACTATATGTCCTCCCCCCCATATGTTGGGTGCTTCAGCCTCCCAACCATCTTGATAGCCTTCTGTTTGATTTGCTGCTCTTTGTCAATGTCTGGGAAGCCCAAGCTGGGCTCCCTCCAATGTAGTGTCATCCATCATCTCACAGGGAATGCATTCCATCTCCCCTCCTTGGTTCTTTGAGAAGAGGCCCCAGTATGAAGCCCTGGGGAGCACTACTGATACCAATCACGGAGGTGATCATCCTCCAGTTAGTTCCCATTGTTGACACTCTATCTGGTATCACTAATCATCCATGTTCCCTCTTCAGGAGAACAAATTTCACCTCTCATAGTGAAATTTTTCAAGTCTCAGTCAGCCCTGGAAGACGTTGGTGAGATGACCACCCAAATCCTTCACATTTTAATTATTACATATTTTTAAATGAAAACTGTAATGGAATCTGTGAAATCTAATAGTCTACACAAAGGATGAAATTTCCGATCTGGGACAAAGCAGCCTCATTTTAATCCTGGCAGCAAATATTAAAAATAGAATTAAATAAAGAAGGAAGAAACCTTGGATGATGTGATTATGTACGTACCCAGCAGACCTAGAATACATACACTATTTCTAACAACTTTTTGCTATGCTTCTCCAGTGAAGGGCACCTGGAGTTGGCAGTGTTCTTGGCAAAGTTTTAGACCAAAGCACATCTATTTTTTTTCTCCCAAAATGCTACTTGAAGAGTAAGGATTTATGCGACGACAGGCACCGCAATACAGAACTGTACAGCAGTGTATACAGTGGCTTTGTGCAAGCATAAACTTTGTCTTTGGAGAGACAAATGGGTTGGGTAGACGATTGATCTGTGGCACTCCACAGAAAATCAGCCTTTCCAGAGACGGTTTATTTTACTTAGAATGTTATTCTATACCAAATGAGGTCTTGGACTAAAGCCACATACAATGATTCCTTGAACCTTCTCACATCTGTACCTGCTGCTTACACCTTCAGTGCAGACAAGAACTCACCGCCTCAATGTTTTAGCTGAATTTTTCCTGCAGAAGCAATGGTGTATAATGTTCAGGCTTGTGTTCCAATGATTTAACAAGGGCATGAACAGCAATGGCCAGTGGCAGTGTGGCACCTAAGCAGATGAGATTGTCAGAACCGAACAAATGAGATTTGTAGGGGTTTTGGTTTTTTCTAAGCGACTATTTATTTTCTACTGCAGGTAAGAAAATTGCAAGACAAGAAATGTACTTGGGAAAACAATTACTGCTGCGGGCAAGGAAAGAGCAGTGCAATGTGCATGTACTGCAGATTTCTTTCCCAGTCTAAGTTTTGCTGTCTTTCCAGTGTTAGTTTCATATTCCTTCATGTTAGAAAAAAAGAGAGAAAAAGAAAATACAGGCGTTTTAAAACATTGCAGAACCACAGAGACAACACCACCAAAATGAACCTCCATGCTACATTATTTTAAGATCTACTTTAATATTTCATAATGCCTAAACCCAAAACAGGTTGAAACGTTGTGTAACCATCTGGGTTGAGTACCCGAGAAAAACTTGAGCTCATGCTTAAAAATAAGGTGACATCTATAGGGGGGAAAGTAAGATGTAATCCTTGAATTTAAATTTCCACTTCTGGGAATAGTCCCATCATCTAACTGTAGACACCTGTACCTGTCAGGACATTACCTGCCTCTCTGGTCCTGGTCAGTACCCATGGTTTCGTCTTCAGCTCTGCTTTATCTGTTGCAATAGATGACTTCTACCTCTTTGCGCATCGAGACTGAAAGCAAGAGGATATGCTTCCTAGTGTGGGCCACAGAATTACTGAGGATGGAAAAGTCCTCTGAGCTCATCCAGCCCAGCCTAGGACCTAACATCACCAGCCCTCTGGGGTGTCAGACTCTCCTCCCAGCTTTGTGTCACCAGTAGACGTGCTGACAGTGCACTCTAATCCCTCATCCAGGTCATTGATGAATATATTGGGTAGTACTGACTTCCACTACTTCAGTGGTCAATATATACTAGATAATTATGCAGAACCTGAAAACATTCCAGAGTCTCTTCTAAACGAACTGCATCAGACAGTCGTTAATCTGCCCAAGCGGAAAGCTAAATAATGACTGAGGTAATCCACAGCTTCTGTTGAAGTTTTCTGGTTTGGGTACCCAAATGGAGGCATAACGGCCATAGTCAAATATCTAAATCATTTATTGAAGTGCTTAGCAAAATCAGCTTTGTTAATTTGAATGGAAGATCATGCAGCTGCCTAAACACAGACATGCAGGGAGTGCCATTTGGGATGTGCTATTAGACCATCCGCGTGACCCTAGCTCGTGTGCCATGAGGTCTGTAACACTGCCCTCCCAGTAGGAGATACTGGAAACCAACCCCCACCAGTCCCAGGATGGGCCTCTGGCCTATGAAAGTAGCAAAGAACTGAGAAGGATTTTCAGATAAGACCTGGAAATCGTCTCTGTAAACACCATGCTGTAAGCAACCAAGTCAGAAAGCTTTAACCTCAGCTCTCGGAGTAATGCACTTAATGCCTTAATGCAAGGCACTTTGGAGCGCTGTGTGGTCTCACACTAATGGAGCCTGCTGGTAACACTTAATATCTTTAGTAAAATACCCAGCCTCTGTGGGACTGCAATTATGCATACAGAGGCAAGAGAATGAACAAATACAGCACACACTTCAGGCAAGTGAGATAAATGAGAGATTGTTAGGGGTAATGGAAAAAGTGGCTGCAGGTCGAGCAATACTCTGCACTTGGCTACCAGGAACCTCTCACTTACCTGTGTTATCTCCTACCACATAGGGAGAGGGACTTCAGACGCTACCGAAAGGGAATTGGTGCTACTGCTATCACTGTAGTATAGAGCAACAGTTATTTACAGCACATGATCATCTTATGAGGTAGTTCTGGAAATTACAAATAAAACACTGTTTTTGCAGTCACTGCTGTGGTTACTAGTCACTAACTAGTGACAGGAATGATAAAGGACGAAGATAATAAAGAGCAGGACCATTGGTTAACCAACCATCAGTAACCGCTTATTATTTGACTGCAGCACTGTATCACTATTCATATCACTTGTTTTATGCCTGATGTGGATGTGCACAAGGTATTAAATTCCATAATCCAATTTACAGGCAAAATAGAAGTAAAATCTCACTCATTTCTGAAGTGAAGGATCATAGATAATTTCTGAAGTTGCTCAGACTCTTCATCCTTTCCCCTCAATCTACTTCTTTGAGTGCCTGATTTCTTGGATCTCAGATTTTTCTTTTTCACTCTTCTCTAATCCTTGTCTTCAGCAATGACATCATATTACTACTTAGCATCATCCTCCAGTTCTTTCACTATTCTTGTGAAGAACATGGTTTTCTGCCCTGCCCAGGGCAGTGGTGGAGTCCCCATTCCTGGAGGTGTTTAAGAAAAGACTGGATGTGGCTTTTATAAGGTGCTGTGGTCTAGCTTACTGTGGTGATGTTAAGTCATAGGCTAGGCTGGATGATCTCAGAGGTCTTTTCCAGTCTCAATAGTTCTGTGATTCTGTTTACCCACGTTTCTTTCCTTTAGCTTTAGTTTGACTCTTCTGCTCACAGCCTCTTCAGCAGGGTTACTCTAGAAATTGGTTATTCATGAGTCTGGTATTAGATGAATATGCTTCTTGTAGGACTGCAAGGACTTGCTCAGACATCCTCATTTCTATTTGTGAAGAGCTTTAAAACACTGCTGATAGTCTCTCATATTAATAAACTACTACTATTGTCTGCAGGGAAGTGTTCCATACCAACCTGCATTCTCTTTGAGCGCTTTGTGTAGGCCAGGGACCATTCCAGTCAGCAGATTGGATGCAAAACCTTGTGTGGGGTCACTAAGTTTGCCTGTATGAGTGCAAACCAAAAGAACAGCCCTGGTAATTTTAATTTAATAGTACAGAAGTCATTCTGCAGTCTAAAGAGCAGTTAGGTCAGTGTCCTCCTACACAAGTCCTTCAATTCACAGTGAAACTGGAGGAAGTCTAATACAAGCTGGGCATTGCTCTCTGACATAACACTCTGAGCAAGTCTGCTGTGTTCTCTGAACTTTTTCTATATGACTTAGCTGGAGGAATTGTGATTTTGCTTCTAAAGGAGGTTGCTGCGTGAATTTTAGGGGCATTTGGAAGTCTCTGCATGAAGGTCCATTGTGCCCCTGTGTCAGCTCCTCAGAAGTACAGTCCAGCTGCAGTCCTTGCTTGTAATTCAGCTGTTTGGCTTTTTCTTTTGTTTTATTTACTTGTTTGTTTTCCATTCTATTGTGACAGAAGGGAAATGATAATGTTCAGCCAACTATTCCAAGCACTTGTGCTTCTCCCCAGCATTCTGTGTTACTCCAACCAGAAATACAAGCAGAACCCTGTCAGCTTCAAAATAACTCAAAGCTTGACTGAAGACTGTATGTCACAGCAGAAGAAGATAGAAGAGCAGACTTGACACTCAGACTCCAAGTCACTTATGATTAACCTGCTCAAATAAGCCAGACATCCTCATGCCTGACCACAGGTCATCATGCAGTTTCCTTTTGCATCTCCCTGTTCGTGCTTGTTCAAGCAGATCTCATCCCACCTACTGTGATAATTCCTTCAGGCTTTGAAAGACTTTGAAAAGTCCTGGTTTCCTACAGCTAAGACAGCCACTTACACTGTTTAGTCTAAGATTAAACCTGTGTTTACCTTGCTGCTACATCTCAGAATGGTATGCAAACTCTATAATAAGACTCAAGGTTACTCCATCACCGGACACTTCTAAGCATATTGGGCAAGTGAGGAGTTCATTTTGGAGTCTCAAAGCAGGCATTTGCAGCCATCTGCTATGTTTTTACCTGATCTTAGGTAAACCATTAACACAAGTTTCAAGGTTATTTTTCTTGGACCCGTTAAACCTAAATAGCTCAGTGATTGTATTGCCTCACCAATACCTCTTCCCCAGGAAATGAACTTTTCATTTTCAGTTTTGCTGGGATATTTGAATTGTTGAAAAACAATGCTGAATAAGCCTAGGTAGTGCAATGCATTTGGGACACACCTGACTTAATGCCCTTACAGTATCACAGCATCACAGTACCACAGTAATGATGAGGCTGGAAAAGACCTTAAAGATCATCCAGTCCAACCTAAAACCAACCAAGTAACCCTAACATCTGACATCTAGATCCTGCCACTCAGCACTTCATCCAGCCTAACCTTAAACACCTCCAGAGACGGTGACCCAACCACCTCCGTGGGCAGCCTGTTCCAAAATCTGATCACTCTTTCAGTAAAAAACTTCTTCCTAATGTCAAGTCTAGTCCTAGTACAGGTGTGACATTCAGGTGTGCAGAACATGTGTGGTAGAGCCTGTTCTCAGTGTATCAGATCCACCGCTCATGAGCTCTTCAGCAGATTTCATCACCGCTAAACACTCCCTGTCACCTCACTCTGACATTGATCAATCACAACCATGACACTCAGTGTCACCCAACACATTCTTCCCCTATGGATCCTAGTAGAGTATCACACAATCAGTCACAACCATGACACTCAGTGTCACCCAAACCATTCTTCCCCTATGGATCCTAGGAGAGCATCACACAATCAGTCACAACCATGGCACTCGGTGTTACCCAACCCATTCTTCCCCTATGGATCCTGCTGTTTAGCCCGTTTTTGCTCTTAAAATGCTAAGTGTTAAGTGTTACTATATATACACATTGCCAAAGTGTTCTTTCCTTTATGAACTGCACTAATGGCTTGCAGAAAAGTCCAAGGGAATAGGGTGATGTTATTTTCTTCTGCAGGGGTCAGTCCATCTGGGCCCTCTCTTGAGATACCCTCCAGACATTTGCTTTTCTGGCTGCAGTTGTTTACATGTGACATTTACTACCTTATTCTGCTTTGGAAAAGTGGGTATTTTGAAGAGACACTGCACATTTTTGTAGAGGTTTTTTTCCATACTCAACATTCCCTTTGATCTCCCAGCTGTGTCATTTGGGGCTGATGAATTTTATCACTCGGTAAGTTATTATTTCTTTTTCTGACATTTCAATATTTCATTTTCTGTGCCAGGAAAGAACAGGCTGAAGGTAAGTATTTACCCAGCATTTTCCTTCATTAAACTTATACCAAAAAATCTGTTAAGCCTCTCTTCAATGTGCTGAGATTCCTTCATAGATCCCCGTAGCCCCTGATGATTCAGTGCAATTATCGATCTCTTGCAGACTTCCTGATTTTCATTTGTTTTCACACCATTAGCTATGTATTCTTTGAAATCCATCTTGACCTCCCTAGTTTTCTTCTTACTTAATAGCTGTTTACTTCATTTATCTTCCTGTTTATTGGCTTCATTAGGGTCAGAGAAGAAAGGATTATTGTTTGACTCATTTTGCTGCTTGGAAGGTGCCATTTAATCATGTCAGATAACTTCTGGCCTCCCTTCTGTTCCTCCTTTTCCCTTTGTTTGTCTCTCCTAATTCCATTCCAGTCTTGATTTGTACAATGTTTTATTTTCATAACTGATTTTGCCAGTTGCTTTGTTTTTAACTGGATTATTTTGCCTTAGTTTCCAATTTCCTTGTGAAATTTTGGGTCTCTACCTGTGTCCTTGAGTGGAAAGGAAATTCCACTCAGGTTAATTTAGAGGCACAGGACTCTGACACGTGCTGTCTGAGACAGTGTACTCCATAAGGGACTCTCCTCAGCCACACAGCCTACCTCTCTGAGAAAGGACACTGTCCAACCCCCAGTTTGGAGGAGGTAAGAGAATGCCTAAATTTCAGCTGCTGCAGTTCACTCTCTGAAGTCTTGGTAAAAACTAACCTTCTTTGGCAATTTAAGGCACATGTTTTGGCTACTGGACCATGAGTTGGAAAGATTTAGTAAGCATTATCCTTCTACAAGATGAGCCAGGGAGGTAAGAGTTAATATCACAGATTGTTGGATGTCATATCTCAAAACCCTCTCATAGTGGCATTCTTGAACAATTTCCTATGTACTCCCTCAGACAAAGAGAACAGAGGGAAGGTATCTGTTGTGGATCTGCCTATTTCACGTCCTCTTCTCTCAGCCCACATTTCAAATGGACTCTGTGCCTGCTGCCCCGACAGTTTGTAACTGTCTTGTGAACATCATGCATGCCAGGACTGTTCTGATACAGTCTGTGCACTTCCCACTGAGAAAATCTATCTCTGTTTAGAGCTACAGGTAGGTTTGGTGGAAACTAGAAGGTGCCATTTACCAAGAATCAATGAAAGAAATTAAGCTGTGATCTCATGGATCACTTAAGCTTTATGTTGCTCACCAAGGACCTTACAGAGAGTCCAAATAGGGTGCCATTGATATTTGCAGCCATTGAATTCTTAAAAGTACATTGGACTTGAAAAAGTTAAAGGTCTTTTTTCTCTCTGAACAAGGGAGATGTGTGGTGACAGGTTCTCCTAATGGCCATTGGAAATGACATGTTTGCTTACAGTAACTTCTGCAAATTGGAAATCCACTTTTCTCCTCAGGAAATGCAATTATTCCCAGTGTTGACACATTTCCCTGGCCAGCTGAAACAAATGGATAGTTCGTGTTTCTTGGAAGCGTGCTTCAGGCTGCCTGTAAACTTCTCTGTTATTACTTACAGGCAGTCAATCAGTTGTGAACCGGTGGCACAAAAGCAAAGGCTTTGGATTGTAGCAGTTGTGTGTCTGCCTTTGCCCTTTGAAAACCAATGTGAATTGCGGTGGCAAAGGTTAACCTTAAGCTAATGGAGTGATCCCCTTCCACTGAGGCAGAGGAGGAGCACATATCCAGCCTCACCTGCACCACTGCCGATTTGCCTTATGCAGTAATTTTGCCCCATGTGTTCATTTTACTATTACAACCCTCCCGACTCATCTGCTCCTCCCTTTCAGTTTAATGCTTCTTCTCAGCCTCCCATCACTTATAGCCAAAGGTATATTTCATTCCCACAAGTGGAAAATAGTTGATGATATCGTATGTAAAACAGGAACGTTAGTCACGCACAGAGCCATTATTATAAAACCAGCATGTGTCTAGGAAGTAGTTAATCTTCAGTCCTGGGTTTGTTTTACACAGACTGCGTGGAGAATTTCCAAACGCAGGTGCTAAATGTAATTTGTCAGGTCCTGCAAACAGTAAGTGGGAGTTTTTAAATGAAGACAATAGTATTTTTTCATGCAGTTTTATCCGTAGCCAATGGATCGTGAACTTAGCTATTCCTTAGCATCCTTTAAAATCCTGATTTTAAAGCAGGAACAATGAAAAGCAGGAGCTGTGATGAAATCCGTGAGTTCAATATACGACTGTCTTTATGAAGGTCAAAAAAACCCCCTAACCAGAAACAGTTTTGCTTTAATAATGAAATATGAACGTGATTATAATTGCATGCTTTCTGTGAGGAAGCACTGGCAGTTCTGACTGAATATACTCAGTATATTAGAAAAGATATTGTAAATTATGCATAGTATGGGTATAATTAAAACATTACCCAAAGGCTTTTTATCATTACTTTCAGACTCATCTCTTTCCTCCCAGTCTTTGCCCTTCCCACATAATTTCCTATCTCTCCACATAACAGACGATTGATATGCTTGGCTTTTGCTAGGATTTCAGTAGCCATTCAGCACCGCCTCCATTCTCCAGACTCTTTAACCAAGTGCCACAGATGCTGGCATTGCCAAATATTTCCTAGAGAAGACTCTAGACAGAACAAACAAGATCCTGAATACTCCGTCTGTGATCAGTTAAAGACACCTCATTGGTTTGTTCTGCATTTGTAAATAAAGTGTCAAGACAGCGTGCTGTGAGAGGTGAGTGATAGCTCAGTCATTCTCAACAGTATGTCCAAGGCCACAACAAGGTGGAGTCTCCATCCCTGGAGATGTGAACACACTACAATGTGCTTTGTGAGGCTCCTTTTCTGGTCTACTAAAACCAGTGAGGATGCTAAGAACGATGAGGAGGTGGACAGCTTTGCTACTCCTGCTTTGCTCATCCAGAAGCTTAAGTCTCACTGAAGGAGTCTCTGAGTGAAAGTCCATGGCCTGTACTATGCAGCTGCTCAGAGGAGCTCATGGAATGGTTGTTTAAGTGAGCAAAGAGCTTGGTAGCATTTCCACTCCTTGACACATAGACACATACAGGGGCATTTTTGCATGTGATAAGACATACTCATCCTTTACTAATTTACTACTCCCACCCCATATGAAACGCTGCTTTCTATATGAACAGTTGCATTTATCCTTATCTTATCCAGAGGAATGGATAGGAAATGGAAATGGGGATGGCCTTCCAATGCCTCTGATCCAGTCAGACTTAGCCTTCTAGTCTGCTGCAGAGTACAACCGCTGCCTGCCTGGTCACCAGTATCTACAGCTGACGATAGAGAAACAGCCTGTTCTCTAGCCCCAGCATGTATTGCACCAAGGACACCAGCACAGGAACTTCACCATGGTAGGCTAAGGAGGATGATGGAAGAACATGGCCAGACAGAGATATAGCATATCTCTGTGCTTCTGTGTAAGAGGAACCTAATTCTGTCAGGTTCTGTCATTATAGACAAATGTTTTTCCAAGACTACTGTCACAGTGGATGAAGGCCCCACTGTTGGGGTGGTTGTCTTTATTGCTATTAAAATACCTTTAAAGAAATACAACAACTACTTTGAAACTGTGCATTAGTCTTTCACATTTCATCTTCACTCACTTTAACTTCCTCATGATTTTCAAAAGGACATAAGCAAAGTCTTTAGGCGCTGAGTTGAATCAAACAAAAAAAAAGGAAACTACTACTCAGGGAAGTTTTTTCTGCTTTTCACTGAATCACTGAATCACAGGATGTTAGGGATTGCAAGAGACCTCGAAAGATCATCCAGTCCAATCCTCCTCTCACAGCAGGATCCCCTAGATCCAGTCACACAGGAACATGTGCAGGAAGGTTTTAAAATCTCTCTTGAGTGAGAGTCTGCACAACCTCCTTGAGCAGCCTGTTCTGGTGCTCTGTCACCCTCACCATGAAGAAGTTCCTCTCATATTTATGTGGAACCTCCTCTGTTCCAGCTGACACCCATTGCCCCTTGTCCTGTCACTGGATGACAATGAGCAGAGCCTGGCTCCTTCCTCCTGACACCTGCCATTTCCATATTGATCAACATTAATGAGGTTGCCCCTCAGGCTCCTTTTTTCCAAGCTAAAGTGACCCAGCTCCCTCAGCCTTTCCTCATCAGGGAGATGCTTCACTCGCTTCTCATCTTTGTGGCTCTGCACTGACATTCTCCAGCAGTTCTGTGTCCTTCTGCAACTGAGAGGCTCAGAACTGGACACACTATTCCAGATGTGGTCTCACCAGGGCAGGGTAGAGGAGAGAACTTCTCTCAGTCTCCTAACCAACCCCCTTCTAATCCACCCCAGGATGCCTTTGGCCTTTTTGGCCACAAGGGCCCATCGGTGGCTCATGGTCATCCTGCTGGTGCCCACTATCATCTCCAAGTCCTTTTCTCCTGCACTTCTCTCCAGCAGGTCAGTCCCCAACCTGTTCTGGTGCCTGGGGTTGTTCTTGCCCAGACACATGACTCTACACTTTGGCTGGTACTCCACTTGTGGCGGGAGCTTTGGTAAGCAGTGGAATCCATGGGATGTGTAGGAAGCATTGAAAATTAAATTTTATTACAAAATGAGAAAAAATCCCCCAGCAATAGGAGGAATAAACCTTGCCTGAGCAAATAACACAAGCTTTTCATGGTCTGCTTGTCAACTCTTTGTTAAATTCACATTATTTTTCTAAAAATCACATTTTAATAGAGAAATAGGGTGGGAGTGATTCCCACATAAATGAAAATAAGAAAATAATGTTGTTAAATCCCTCTACCTTTAAGAATTACAGGACAACTGCAGTTTGTCTCTGTAACCCCTGAGTGACAAGCTCAATAGCATTGTCTAATGTCCACAGAGATAATGTTCCACAGCAATTTTTCAGTGTTTAAGTAAAGGAGGAGAGAGATCTGAAGCCAAATGAAGTAAACAGACATCAGCCAGATGTTCACTGGCTCCCACCCTCCTCCTTCCCTCCTTCTCTCCTTCCTTCTTGTCTCCTCCTTTCCCTTCATCACAGTGTCTTCTAGCAGAACACCTAGTAAATACTCAGTACCACAAAATTTATGGAGAAGTTGCTGATATCTCAGTAATGAGAACATCTTGTAGTCTAAGAAGAAAACAGAGAGACCTTTGAAGCATGAAATCGCAGGCAGGCTGCAGAGTATTATAGCTGCTCATAGATCATGTCTCTGAGCACATTACACCGCAGCAATGGAAGGTGAACTGGGACAACAACCACTCCTGGGAATACTGTAAATATTGAAACCTGTGATATAGAATTCAGAGGTTTCTTTTCTAGGTTGGTCTGTGATGGAAGTTCAGCTACCCTGAAGTTAGGATAAAGAGGGATGTAGTTTTGGTTGGAAATCTGAATAAAATTAGTTAAGTCCAACTAAGTTTTGTTTTAATTGTATTGAAGTCTTTCCTACCTCAAACTGCAAGTGAGGGTGAAAGTGATTAAAGGAGTTTTAGGAACACATACTGAACTGAAAATGCTCTTTCCCTGTCCTGTATTCTGCTTTGCAGTACCATAGCTCTATGTAATTTATTGGTAAGCAGTAATTGTAATTACTGAGGTTGTGGAGTCTCCTTCTCTGGAGACGTTTAAAATCCGCCTGGCCATGTTCCTGTGCAACTGGATCTAGTGGATCCTGCTGTGGCAGGGGGATTTGACTGGATGATCTTTTGAGATCCCTTCCAATCCCTAACATTCTGTGATTCTGTACAATGGGGAAACTGAGGCACGGCTAGTTACCCAGGTAGCCCAAGGCTACATGGGATTGGTTGAAAGAATAAAGCAAAATAAGTGAGGAAAATGTCTGCATCTCATCTCCCCATCCCCTCCTGTGGCCACTAGAAAGTGATCCTCTACCTTGAATTTCCTTCCCTGTGTCTGCACTCTACAGCACAAGCCATTTCAACTGTAATTCTTTGACAACTACAACCCACAGTTGGAAAGAATGATCTTATTTATCAATTATTATTAGCCCCTGGCTCTGTTGAAATGATTTTGTGCCATCTGACAAGTCTTACTTGCATAGGAGGATTCAATAGCAGCAGAGAACATCCCATCAGAACAAAAGAGGTACCCAGCATGTTGGCCTGTCCTTTGCTGCCACTGGTGTGACGGTACCACATAGAAATGTATTTGCTATTGCATTTGCCTTTCCTAAGAGCAACTGACCTTTCTTCCTGATCAGACTGGATAAGAAGAATCCTCAGATGGCTTTTCAAGCAGAGAACTGGAAATCAGCAAAGGACTCTGCGATGATGAGGAATATCTAGAAGTACATAACATGAATGCGGCATACTGAAAAGGAGATTCCAGGAGAAAATCCACGGTGGGAAAGGTATAAAATGGGCAAAACAGCTTGAAAATTAAAAGTTTGAAAAGCAAAGAGAAGAAGCAGCCTCAGTTATGAGAAATGGCATGCAGTTCAGATAATTAAACTAAGATTTTCCAGTAAAAGACACTTATTATTGATGAAAAGGCTGCCCATCCATTGTTTCTTGTAAGAATACTCAGTGCAGGTGTTGTGATTTATCATGGATCTCACCCGTGTCTGAAAGCCTGAGCCAGGATGCTGAGGTTAAAGATTAAGCAGACTATTGCACCATGTTTTCAGTCAAGAAATCTGTGTTATTGCTTGGACCGTGTCCACACTCAGTTTAAATAACATTCATTGGAGTTCAGTGCTCTGTCTGTTAGGGAAAAGAGAGCCCAAACCTGTTCAAGAAGCTTAGCACAACAGCAGAGGTGTGTTACAGCAGTACTTTGTGAAACAGCCTCTTTGCAGTGATTTGTGTGGAGAGTCTAATCTAGCAGACTGTCTCAAAACCTGCCAGCTGCCCTGCCTCTGAAACAGGAGATTTACCACTATGTCAGAAATAACATTTGTCAACTCATTTATCCACTCATGGACTAGGGCCAACACTGAATACTTCACAATAAGATGGAATAGCTCTCGTAGGAGACAGCTGTATGATAATCTGCCTGAGTAATGCTCTTATCCTAAATCTTCATAGTTACTGTTTGTCTTAAGCTTTGTATCATCTCCCTTTCTTAATCTCAGCTGTTTTCTTTACCTTAGCTATTCTGTGTCTTATGTAAGCTCTCTTCTTACCTCTGGCTATGTTCTTGGTCTTCAACTCTTCCAGTGGAAGTGTTTTGCAGATTGGGGAAAATAAGGTAAATCATAGAATCATAGAATGCTTTGTGTTTGGAGGGGACATTAGAGTTCATCTAGTCCCAACAGTCACCTTTCACTAGACCAGGTTGCCCCATCCAGCCTGGCCTTAAACACTTGCAAGGAGGGGGCATGCACAGCTTCTCTGGGCAGCCTGCTCCAGTGCTTCTGCGCTCTCATAGTAAAGAATTCTTCCTCATATCTACTGGAAATCTACCATCTTTCTGTTTAAAAATGTCACCTGTCATCCTGTCACTACTCTCCCTGATAAACAGTCCCTTCCCATCTTTCCTTTAGGCCTCCTTTAAGTACTGGGAGGTGTCCCTGGTGGCTGAACAATCCCATACAACAAATCACTGCATTAGCTTGTGTCCCACCACCTGAAAAAGAAGACATTTGAGCCCCTCCTGGTGACCCAAAATGTGTCACCTGTTTTCACTGTGTGAAAGAGGCTGCTGTGGTTTGTTTTTGCGTGGGAAGTCCTGTGCCCTGATAAAGACCCTGATAAAGGCGAGTGACTCCACGTTGCATCTATACTAAGCAGTGATTTTTCTTAGCATCTACAGAAGTTTCAGGTGCCAGCTAAACTTTGTAGCTTAGCAACTCCATTCATTTAAAGACCTGCATCTGAGGCTCCAGGCCAAATCTAGCTCTCTGTAGAAACAGAAGAGAGAGTCTGTTTTACTGTGCGTTCTGATAGACTGGTAAAGATGGAAGCAGAGGTTGGAAAGACACCACAACAGATAAATATTATGATCCGAGAGGAGTTTGGCAGAGCACCTCATTTGCATCACAGATGACCTTTTGTTTTATCATTTGGCTGTCATTTTGAACATTTCAGGGCAGGGTTCTGTTGGAGCAGAAATAATTGGAGAAGAAATTAAAAATGTGGCTGTGGATACCACGAGTGAGGAAAGGACAAGGTATGGGTCAGCAATTCAATGCTTCTTTTAAGTAGGAAGTCAGATGGCAGACAGAAAGCGATGTTCACAACTGAGGTAAGCGTGGCATTAGTGAGACACTCAAGTCCTTCACTTTTCTCTTGCTTCTGGCTTACCTCACTGACCCCTGAATCCCCAGCTTGGCTGGGACAGTAAGAGATTGTACTTTTCCAGTGAATTCTTGTTTTTCTCATCCTGAACACGAGTGGAGGTACAAGGAGAAGGGGAAAAATAAGCTTGGATGGATCATGATTCCTCTTTCTCCTCTGTAGACTGATTACTCCCCTGAGCTGGTACTATTCCAGCAGATACTTTTATAGGTTTAAGCGTTACTTTCCCCAAGGATCATGATGACCCACTAATTTTAACACTCGTCTTTCTCCAACAATGTGAACAAAACAGTTTTACATGATGGAGATTTTTTATAATCTCCTCGCCCTGGCTTGCTGCCACAACCTCCTCTGACGTTCTCTGCAATGACAGCTGATCTCTGATTCTGTCTCCCAAATGACTGCAGGCTCAGAGGAGAAATCGCTGGTTTCTATTTTCCCCAAGGAAAAGACAAACGTCGATCTGTGTGTTTAAAGGTACAGAGTTACCAATCACAAGTACTTATTTTTATGGCAATGAAGGAAATCAGCTCGATTCACTTGTAAAGCATCTTCTAGCAATTTAATTGTGATGGCTTCACGCACATCTAAAGGAGCTGAAAATAAGGCCCAGTATATTTAACTTGGTTTAACAGCACACATGGGAATTATTTAAGCATAGAGTGATGCTATAACTAATGTTCCATCCTGACAGCCTACTCTGGTGCCTCTCTTAACTTCTCTTCCAGTCTCAGAGCTTGCAAAGCACAACAGTAAGCTAAGCAATAAAGAGTTCCTGAAAATAAACTCAGTCTCCTCCCTTCAGCTTTCTGTACCTGTTGTTTCTGAGCCCTTTCCCATTAGAACACGAGGAGTAATTGTGTTTGACTGTAGAAATTAAAATATTGAAAAAACTGCAGAGCTCTGACATCACAGAATTGTAGAATCACTTAGGTAGGAGAAGACCCTTAAGATCACCAAATCCAGCCACTCTCCTAGCACTGCCCAGTCCACCAGTGCAGGGCAACTTCCAGGCTATTTCACGGTCAGTACAGCTGTGATATCACAGAGTTATTGAGGCTGGAAAAGCCCTCTGAGCTCATCCAGCCCAGACCAGGACCTGACATCACCACATCAGCCAGACCAGGGCCCTAAGGGCCACAGCCAGCCTGTCCTTCAACACCTCCAGGGATGGGGACTCCACCACTGCCCTGGGCAGTCCATATGCATCTCTGTTTTGTGTACCTCACCTGTTTCATGTCTTGGATAATGGATCAGATGACCTCTATCAGCAAAAGAAGGCAGTGTATTCAGAGGGCACTCAGCTTCAGTTAATCACGGGCGATGTGGTTTGGCAGCAAAAGGTTTAGTGATGCAGCTGGATGACAGTTATGATGAGGCATTCCAGTGGACTTCTGAAAGAAACTTCCTGCATCTTTGGGCTCTATTTTTATGCTTCCATGTTACAGTTGCATTGGGACACACATAGTACCCACCCCCAGAAAGGCTTCTTGCAAACCAAATTTTCCATCAGCCTTTTCATCAAACTGCTCACTGTGACACTTCCAGCCAGCACCCCTTGTTAAGCTTTTTCCCAGTGACTAGATCTCCAGTGCCATCTATAAATAACCATCTTAATAAGCAAGATAAGCCCACAGAAATATACTGATGGCAGCCAGTATGATTCCCTGTGGATCCAGATGCCTTGTCAGATCATAAACTCTGATCTTGAGACTGAATTTGGAAATTCACAGAATCATAGAATTACTGAGGCTGGAAAAAACCTCTGAGTTCATCAGCCCAGCCCAGGACCTGACATCACCACATTGGCCAGTCTGTCCTTAAACACCTCCAGGGATGGGGACTCCATCATCTCCCTGGGCAGTCCATTCCAGGGTCTGACCAACCTTTCCATGAGGAAGGGCTTCCTAACATCCAACCTAAGCCTCCTCTGGCAGCTTCAGGCCCTGCCTTCTCATCTTGGTGCTGGCTGCCTGGGAGAAGAGCTCAACCTCTACCTGACTACAACCTCCCTTCAGGGAGTTGGAGAGAGGGAAAAGGCCCCCTGAGTCTCCTCTTCTCCAGGCTAAACAACACTACCTCCCTCAGCCTGTTTTCATCAGACATTTCCTCCAGTCCCTTCCCCAGCCTCACTGCTCCTGAGGACCCACTCCAGCCCCTCAATCTCTTTCTTGAAGTGAGGGCCCCAGAACTGCCCCCAGTACCTGAGGACAGGTCTCACCAGTGCCCTTTACAGGGGGAGAATTACATCCCTAATCCAGCTGGCCACACCATTCCTTAAACAAGCCAGGATGCCATTAGCCTGGGACTACTGCAGTTGCATTCAGTTGCATTTAAACTTTTACAGAAGAGGTGAAGACTCAAACTCATTTCCACAGGACTATCCCAAGGCAGGAGGAGCCAGGAAGTTTAGTGAAGCTTTCTGATGCTTCTTTGTGGACCAAATCATTTCAGGTACCTAAAGAACCTGTCCAGACAGGTGAACCACATCCTCCAAAGTCAGGGGCCAAATCACAAACACAGGACCTCCTCTGACTATGTCTGCTTCCTAGAGATAATCAGGTAAGGGCAAGTGTCTCGTTCAGCATCCACTATAGTTCCTTCCCACTCCCATACTGGTTTTGTGTTCCACCCCCACTTTTGAGTACACTTGATCTTAACACAACCCCTGATAATTTGGCAAAATTGATAAAGTCTTCTTCAAGCAGTGTGCTGGAAACCTCGCCTCCTTGCATTGAGACAGTCTCTGCTCTTCTCAAGAACAGCAGAGTTCAGCACATGGATGTCTGAGGTCCTTGCTCATACTAATGTGAAATGAAAAAAACCCAAAAGTAAAATATAGTCTCTTATCAGTCATTTAATGTCTATAAATATGGGAGGGGTGGGTGTCAGGAGGATGGAGCCAGGCTCTTCTCAAGGTCATCTGGTGATAGGACAAGGGGCACTGGGTGCCAGCTGGAACAGAGGAGGTTCCATCCCTTCCCAATCCTTAATGATTCTAAGATTTCATGATTTAAATGCCATGATCTGTTCCTGTAATGAAGAAAAGAAGAAACCAAGGGGCTTTGCATTTGGAGCAGTGTAAAATGACAGCTTTCTTCCTCTCTCTGGAATTAAGGGTGGGATTTTCTGAATGAACAGCCATCGTGTTCCTGTGTTGTTCTGTCATCTACATGAACTGCTCTGAGCTAAGGAAACTGAAATGGCTGTAAGTTAAGCGTCAGTTGCTAGGACAAGACTAATGATTTCATTCATAGTACAGGCTCTGCAAGATCATGCCTGTGGTTCTAAAATCAGAGGAAGAATTCCAGGATGAGCATGACCAGTGTAAGGCTGAAGCCACAGTCAGTGTACATATCAAAGCAAGAGGATACTATACTAAGAGTTCTATGAGGGCTGTGTGAGGACACGAGGTTCAGAGTGTGGATGAGGGGACAAGCACTTCTCCCAGGGAAGTGTCCGTCTGGGTAGCACTGCTCCAAAGGTGTTAACAGGGGAGTTAATGTCTGTGCAATATTGCCCTTTCATTTTGTACTCCCAATAAAACTTGACTGGTTGCCTTTATTCAGATTTCTACTAGATGGTTAGAAAGATCTCACTGGTGTGTAATTTTCTGTGTTGTTTGCTCTGCACCGTTATCTTGCTGCCTCTCTGCTGGGTCAGCGTGTACTCCTGGGCAGAGCTGCTTTGCCAGGCTAGTTATTAAAAACACAACCCCGTGACTGTGAGCTTTCCTTTAAAATGTGGATTTTTGGGACATACTAGCTCATTGCAGGAGGGGGCAACTCACAGAAGATCAAAACAGGACTTGCATGCGTGTCATTGATATCATGCAGTTGGCAGAATCAGTATTGTTTGCCCATCCAGCCAAGCTGAGATCCTTCTCAGCAGGAAGAAAGGCTTCACTCCATTGCACTGCAAATATGAAAGATCACTGGACAGTGGTCTGCTGGAGCTGACACTAGATGCTCTGTCTGAGCTCCTGTGTCTTCCACAGCTACTTCTCTGCTCATTCAATGCCAACGTGTATGTGCCTGTTGCTTGAGATCAGTGGAGTTGCAGTGCCACCCTGACAGTTCTTGCTGCCACAGGCCTGTTGTTTTGGCTTGTGTAGAAGCAATGCCATACCTCATCAAACTGCTCCAGACACTGCTTCAACAGCTGTGGCTTGGAGGTAGTTGTAGAGACCTTAATATCAGAGTCAAATCTCACCCCAGCTTCCTTACTGCACTCTCATTTCCATGTTGTTTTCTGCACAGTAATTGCAAGATGAAAGGGAAGCAGATGGCTTGGAGAAAACCCAGTGGAAACACCTGCATCTCCTCACCAGCTGCGGTTTGTGTGCCCACAGGAAGGGTATGGAACCACTGGCCATTCTTTTCTGGGGTGTCTTCATAGTTGGATTTATGTGTCGTATGAAGAACAGCTGACAGATCTAGGGCTGTTTAGCCTGGAGGAAACTGAGGGGAGACTGTCTTGCTCTCTACAACTGCTTGAAAGGAGGTCGTAGAAAGGCATGTCTGTTCTCTCTAGTGGCCACTGGTAGTAGGATGAGGGTAGATGGCCTGAAGCTGGGCCAGGGAAGGTTCAGGTTGGGTGTCAGGAGGGATTTCTTTCCTGCAAGGATTGTCAGGCACTGGAACAGCTGCCCAGGGTGGGGGTTGAGTCCCCATCCCTGGAGGTGTTGAGGTGAAACGTAGATGTTGCACTGAGGGACAGGGTTTAGTGGTGCTGATAGGGCTGGGAAAAGGTTGGACTTGAAGGTCTCTTCCAGCTGAAACTGCATGATTCAAGAAACAAACCTTATGTTTTCTTGACCCAGTTCACTATTGTCCTATGTAGTCTATTTGGCCAGGGCTTGCAGGCTCAGGCTCCTCGAAACTTCATCAGAAGAAATTGTGACACTGCCTGTGGCAGTTCTATCATTTCATAGGCAAGTCTGCCTCTCACTGTCTTCACAACACTGACAGCTATTTTTTGTCCAGGATTTAATTATATCAAGAGAAACTCAGTGAAACTCACACGGTGAGTGTGTGCTATCACAGTTGGAGCAAACCCATGAATCCATGGGAAAGGCTGAACTCTTGGACATGAAGGCCAATCTGAAGGACAACTAGCACAGAAGCTCTGCAATTGAGAGCTGCTTGGCACTGCTGTCTAAGCCCTTATGCAGTTGTATTCACTTTGCCGTGCCAGTCAAGCATGGCACGTAGGATCTGGCTGAGTGACCAGAACTGTGCAGATGCTGACAAGAGGTTGAAAAAAACCCACTCAACAAATCAAAAACCACACAGGTGTCACCCATCCTAGACCTGTGACTGTGGTCCTCACTGCAATATAAATCACATCACCTTTTTGGTGGTCATCTTTTCCATGGAGATCTAGATGATATTCACAGAATCACAGAATTATTGAGGCTGGAAAAGCCCTCTGAGCTCACCCAGCCCAGCCCAGGACCTAACATCACCCCATCAGCCAGACCCCATCACTAAGCACCACATCCAGTCTGTCCTTCAACACCTCCAGGGTTGAGGACTATACCACCTCTCTGAGCAGTCCATTCCAGGGTCTGATCACCCTGTCCATGAGGAAGCCCTCTTCCTAGCAACTAACCTAACCCTCCTCTGGTGCAGCTTCAGGTCCTGCCCTCTTGTCCTGGCACTGGTTGCCTGGGAGAAAAGCCCGACCCCCAACTGATTACAACCTTTTAGGAAGAAAGGGAGAAGGTCTCCCCTGAGTCTTCTCCAGGCTGAACACCCCCAGCCTCTCCTCATCAGACTTTCCCTCCAGTCCCTTCCCCAACCTCATTGCTCTCCTCTGGATCCTTTCTTTCTTGTAAGAAAGAAACTGTCTTCAAAAAAGCATTAGGACATTTGGTTTCAATATCATTTTTCCCATGTGGAGGCACTAGCACTCTGCAACACCACAGCGCCTGCTAACAGCTTAGTCCTTCTCTCAGACTCTTTGTAGCAGCAGTTGTAGGTATCATCTGTTCATAGTCCTTTTGGTGTTCAGAACATAGCACAGATGGTTATACATATGCTGGTAAATGCTGTTAAATGTGTCCACTCTGGTGAATAATCCCTGGCCATCAGGTCAGGTACCACCGAGTGCTTGCAGCTCACAGTTTGGGGGTGGCCCCTCTACAGTGAACTTTCCCTGTCTTCATTCCATTATTGTTATAACAAGTCCCTAAGACTTGTGATAGTTTCACTTGCGACTCATTTTTCAATTCAGATTATCCAAACCAATCCAAGAAGTGTGCTGCACCCTGTCAGCATGCTGCATTTGTCAGTCAAAACCAAAGCCAGTCTGTTTCAGTGGAGCATGGCACGGGAACGTATCGTAACCCTGGAGAATGGAAGAACTACTGCTATAGAGTTAGAAAGCTGCATGTTCACTGTCATAAACCAAAATCTCATCCTTGCTACCCATGAAGAGAGGGGTTTTTTTGGAGAATAACTCTAGCCCAAACAGGTGTAGTCTGTTTCAGAGGGAACTGGTTGGTTCTCTCTAATGGAGGGCCTACCACCAGGTATTCGGTGTTGATGTTAAAGGAAAAAGGATGTGGGATTGAACCTGAGGAGTTATTTGAGTGCTCTTCAAAATCCCTAGCACAGTGGACCCCGTAGTAGACACCCAGACAATTACTGATAGAAAGAGAGAGCAGGGCCTGAAGCTGCCAGGGAAGGGGCCTGAAGCTGCCAGGGAAAGGTTATGTTGGATGTTAGAAAGTCCTTCCTCACGGAAAGGGTGATCAGACCCTGGAATGGACTGCTCAGGACAGTGGTGGAGTCCTCGTGTCTGGAGGTGTTTAAGGACACAGTCACTGTGGCCTTTAGTGCCCTGGTCTGCTGATGTGGTGATGTTAGGGCATGGTCTGGGCTGGATGAGCTCAGAGGGCTTTCCCAGCCTCAATAATTCTGTGATTGTGTGATTACTTTGCAAGAGGAGCTTCCATTTGTCTGAGGACAAATATTACCTTCATTTTCTGCCTTGGGTTTCAGTGGGAATAAATAGAACTGGGGAGATGAAGAAAGCATCCATGGCACTCGTCTGCAGCTTGAACAGCAGTGATTAGCCCAAGCCATGACCTTGCAATGTTTGGACCAAGAGACTGGGGACTGACCTGTTGGAGGGCAGTGGATGAGAAAAGGACCCGGGGGTCCTAGTGGCCAGCAGGATGACTGAGCCAGCAATGTGCTCTTGTGGCCAAGAGGGAGAACAGCATCCTGGGGTGCATCAGAAGGGGGATGGTTAACAGATTGAGGGAGGTTCTTCTGCCCCTCTGCTCTGCACTAGTGAGACCACATCTGTAGTTCATCTCCCTGTTGTGTTTGTCAGATAACTCATCTATGGTGTCTAAGATTAACTTAGATAGTGGCTATATCATCTGAATTGAATCTTACAAACTTATTCAGCTTCATCTCTCTGTAACAGCCACTGACAACCTGAATGCCTGATAGTGATGCCTGGGGCTAGCTGAGTTGCCCTGATGAGTCCCACCTGGCCTCCATCTCTTCACAGGTGTGTCCAGCCAGCTCTCTGAGGACAAGGGGCAATGGGTCTCAGCTGGGACAGAGGAGGTTCCCTATCAATATCAGCAGGAACTTCTTCCCAATGAGGGTACCGGAGCACTGGAACAGGCTGCCCTGGGGGGTTGTGGAGTCTCCTCTGGAGATGTTCCAGACCCGCCTGGCTGTGTTCCTGTGTGACTTGGTCTAGGTGATCCTGCTGTGGCAGGGGATTTGGACTAGATGACTTTTGAGGTCCGTTCCAATCCCTAATGAGTCTATGATTCTATGATTCTCAGTCTAATACCAAGGGAAAATGCCATAAAGCCTGTTCTTTTTCAGCACAAACTGCAAGTTGAAGGGCCAAAGTGAATAATTTTTAAAGTTCTTTTTTAAAGAGAAATCAGAAATATGGACTTCCATATTTTAACAGAGTGATGACTTCCAAGGACAGGGACTGTGAGGGAAAATGAGGAGAGAAAGATTAAGAAAGGAGTGATGTAGGTCGACACTAGATTAGATAGAAGCAAGAGGAGCAGTCATGTCCTGGCTTGGTGCTCACATGGCATTGCACAGCTGTTAGGATTCTGTGTTTCTGTGATCTGCAGTGGTTTCCATACAGACAGAGGTAGTGTACCACCCAAACAGAACCAACGTGTACTGCATCTACTCTATGAATTTTAGACCATGAGCTAATCAACGGTGTTCTTTCAAAATGTGTGCCAAGGTTCTAATGTGACTTTGTGTGGCTGAAGCTTGTAGTCATTAATTCTTGTTATGCTTTTCCCCACTAGATAAAATAGCTCTATTTTCTCCTCATTACTGTAAACATTCTGTAATAAATTAATCTCTCAGTCATCTTTTGATAAGCAGAACTAATTCGGTTCTTCAGGTCTCCCAAGGAAGCCATGCACTCCAGCCCTCTAATTATTTCTGTAGCCACTTTATGTGTCTGTTCCAGTTTTTCCCAGTACAGCAGCCACATCTGGATGCAGTGTTCCTCTCCTGATTTGTAAGTAAGCAGATCAATAAATAAACATGAATAAAGGGTCTTCCTATTCCTCCTCCACCACTAGCTTGTTAAAAATCTGGCTAACGTATACAACCTATGGCTCCCAATTTGAAGTCCCTGCTGAGTGACTTCTGCATAAGGTTGCCTAAATAATTGTCAGAATCAGTGATGAAATTGCACCCTCCTAATGCTCCAGATTTCAATCCTTTGCTTAGGTTGACAGTTTGCTGCAGTGAGGTTTCTTTTTGTCTGTTTGGATGAGTGCAGGTAAGGCAGGGATTAAACTGCTTCATGTGACAGCCTCAGCCTCCCCATTATACATCGGTCAGAGCAGCTCTAGGGCACCTGCACACTGTGCTGTCATTGAAAAAGAGATAGTTAATGACAGTAAGAGGGATTATGCAGGAGTGAGTGGAGTGGCAAAGAAACATATCTTCCCCTCTTTCTGCTTCATTAGAGTGTGCAGGTCTATGCATGACTGAATGCTGTGGAAGACTGGTTGCCTTGGGTTTCTCCATAATTGTGCCCGTATTAATACTGGCCTCTCTCAGGAAGCGTTCTTCTGCCTTTTCCCCTTCTCCAGACTTACAATGTTTTGTAGAAGTCCGGCCATTAGCAAAGGAATAAAGCACTGTGCTGATCACAGTCAATAAATCCATGTGGTTCATAGGAAAGAGTCAAAATATCTGTGGATGAGATAAGGAATTTCTAATATAAAGAAAACCTTTTACGGATTCAGGTCTTGCAATGACAGAAGATGGAGTTCCTTGCAAACATTATGAGGTACCAGTATAAGCTGAGGACTGACCTGTTGGACAGCAGTGGAGGAGAAAGGGACCTGGGGGTTCTAGTGGCCAGCAGGAGGACTATGAGCCAGCAATGTGCTCTTGTGGCCAAGAGGGACAACAGTATCCTGGGGGGGGGGGATCAGAAGGGGGGGGGTTAGCAGATTGAGAGAAGTTCTTCTGCCCCTCTGCACTAGTGAGGCTGCATCTGGAGTATTGTGTCCAGTTCTGGGCCCCTCAGTTCCAGAAGGACACAGAGCTGCTGGAGGGTGTCCAGAGTAAAGCAGCAAAGATGATGAAGGAAGTAGAGCAGCTGAGGGAGGAAAGGCTGAGGGAGCTGGGTCTCTTAAGCTTGGAGAAGAGGAGGCTGAGGGGTGACCTCATTTGTGTCTCTAAATATGTGAGGGGTGGGTGTCAGGAGAATGGAGCCAGGCTCTTCTCAAGGTCATCTGGTGATAGGACAAGGGGCAATGGGTGCCAGCTGGAACAGAGGAGGTTCCCTATCAATATCAGAAGGACCTTCCTCCTAGGGAGGGTACCAGAGCACTGGAACAGGCTGCCCCGGGAGGGTTGTGCAGCCATTCCATACCCACCTGGATCTGTTCCTAGGCAGCTTGGTCTAGGTGATCCTGCTGTGGCAGGGGGATTGGACTGGATGATCTTTCGAGGTCCCTTCCGATCCCTAATGATTCTGTGATTCTGTGAAGGCAGATCTGGGATGTATGTTTCGAAGAACACGTGGGTTAGAACAATGCCTTCCTTGGATTCTATGCAGAGTCCAGAGCCAAACAAATAGATGAAAAGCAAAGATCATTTATTTCATTTTCATATTCTTATTTTTTCATGGATAAATCGTGGAGTCTGACATTTTCTTCTAACGCTGTCACAAACATTCTGATGGCACTTTAGGTTTTACTGCAGTGCAGCATGAATTCTCCTGCCTACGCGTGTTCAGCAACAAATACAAAACAGGTCCGACCTGCAGCAAAAGCACTCTCCAAACAACATTTGCCTCTTGTATTTACAGCAGAATTTCATTCAAAGCGAGTAAGCTCGCAAGGCTGAATCTCATTTCCTCATGTCACTTGGAGACCATAATGCTCCAGTGCCCCCATTTTAGAAGATTTTCTAGAACACATTTAAATGGTGCAATTGAGCAATGGGATAGTGAAACCAGTTCAGCCACACACGTGTAAGCAATAAGCTTCACAGGGACAGGGTAGGCTCACACAAGCATAATCATAAACACACTGTGTTTTCTATGAAGACTAAAGTTTGATTTACATAGTTTTATGGTTGATCTTAAAGTTTCTCTAAAGCTCTTTGCTCTCAAGAGAGAGGAAAGAAATAGAGAAATGAAACCTC
Source organism: Upupa epops (assembly GCA_013397515.1). Taxonomy (NCBI): domain Eukaryota; kingdom Metazoa; phylum Chordata; class Aves; order Bucerotiformes; family Upupidae; genus Upupa; species Upupa epops. The sequence continues at coordinate 288,386 of VZRI01013845.1, read as the reverse complement.
TTAGGCTCTGCTATTTCCTCTCTGCATGAACCCCAACAGTTCCTTGTGTCACCAACACCAAGCCAGAGTACCAAGAGCACGTTCTGCCTGCCCTAACCAGGCTGAACAGCAGTGCAATGCCAACAAGTGATCCTGGCTATGCAGTATCCTTAGGCAGCAGGGCTGTGATGCTATGTGGGTGTTGCTGACACAGCATCAGGTACTGACACAAAAAAGGGCTCTGGGCTTTGCAGTTTGGGGAGTTTTTCCCCCCTATACTACCTGGCGTAAGATAAGTTCCTGTATCTTCCTTCAAACATGGGCTTTCTTACATCCACTTTTAGATGAAAGAGCAGCAGGATCAATAATGACTCTCAAGTGAATTTGCTTCACCATTTGGAGCTCAGTGGTTTTGCCAGGTTTTCATCAATGTTTCATATGAGAGAACTGCTCTTTTTCACCAAAGCAAAGGATACAAAAGCTGTAGGGTACTTCTGAAAGGTGTAGCTCACAGAAGGTCAATACTTGCTTACGAGAGGTTTTGACTAGACCAGAGAACTTGTGTAGAGTTTCATAAACCAGCTAACAACCTCCTTGAAGCACGTCTAGGGATGTTTAACAGGGTCTGCTAGGATTCACTTCAATTTCCCCCCCATTTCCTTCTGAAGAGCTAGAACATTTTCTTCTGCTATTGTAAAGCAGAAATTAGATGATTTTGTTTGCATTGAGAAGACAAAGAAAAGAAATAAAAAGAAGCAGAAAGAATCCTAATTCCTATTTCTAATGAGTATTTCCTGTTGTGTTCATGAAATAACTCAAGCTACCAACTAGCCTCTTTGAAACACGTTAAGAAGAGTGCTGGGTGTTTTCTGGATCAGAGCTTGAAACAGAGCTAAAAGTTAGTTTCATGTAAAATTTTTGAGGTTGCTCCACACTTCTTGTGTGACCCTGGGAAGCTGCTGAAGGATGCAGAACAGGAATGGGCAACAACAGATTTGACTTCCATCAATATCAGACATGCTGACCTACACCTTCCTGGAAATTATGGCGCAGGGGAACTTGACCTCTGTAGAGCATCCTGGACTAAAGTCCATCATGTTGTAAAGGAAGCCATGAAGAAAACCAGTTGCAGTTAAAGACAATGCTCATTTCCCAGATTAGGAGAGTGAAACTTCAAATATCTACTTCGTTCCATTACTAGATTTTGCTTCCTTTCTGCGTGAGTGAAGCACAGGATGATTTGTTGGTGCTAGATCAGCCATACCATGTTCAAGGCACAAGCTATCCAGAAATAATATCACTCTCCAGCAAATAACTAACAGTGCAGAATAAATAGCCACAGGTAAATTCATGTACTTATCAGCTATCAGCTGATGCCTTACAGCTCCTGATAGCTGCAAGGTCCTTGAAACACTAAAACATGGCCAGTTAGGTGATGTGCCATAAATCCTACTACCTCCAGGATACAAATGATGATGCCAATGTTCTCACTTGTAGAGCAAGTTCTCACCACGTTGGACACTACTCATGACATTAGTGGTTGCTCAGGAATCTCTTGCAGATCCCTGTTGATTCGTCTCTCTACTTCTTTTCTAAGTAGTGTCATAGAGTTTGCTCCTGCATCAATACAGATTAGGAGTAGAGCTGTTGGAGAGTAGCTCTGAGAAGAAAGAACTCGGAGTCCTGGTAGACAGTGAGCTGAACATGAGCCAGCAGTGTGCTCCTGTTGCCCAAAAGGCCAAGCATGCATTAGGAAGAATGTGGCCTGTAGGTCTAGAGAGGTCATTCTCTCCCTCTACTTCTTCTTGGTGAGACCAGTTCTGGGCTTCCCAGCTCAAGAAGGACAGGGAGATACTGGAGAGAGTCCAGTGGAAGGCAGTGAAGATTACTGGGGGTCTTGAGCATTTCTCTGTGAGGAAAGGTTAAAAGTACTGTATCTCTGTAGAAGATGTAGAAGAAGGCTGAGAGGAAGCCTTATACCTGCCCATAATTCTTGATGTAGGGAGGACAGAGCCAGACTGTTTTCAGTAGTGTCATGTGTCAGGACAAGGGGCAATGGCACAAGCTGGAACACAGAAAGTTTCGTTTAGATATGAGGAAAAATTTCCTTACTGAGTAGCTGACAGGCTGCCCAGAGATGCTGCAGCATCTCTTTCTCTGCAAATATTCAAAACCACGTCTGGATCCATGCCTTGCTCTAGGCAGTCCTGCTTTAGCAAGGGCTTGGACTAGTTTATCTCTAGAGATCCATTCCAATGTCAACAGTTCAGTGATTCTGTGGCATCAGTAAAGGACTGCAGAGCTGGTTTAAGACCAATTTTACCTGGACCGTAGTGATTGTACTAACAGAAATACCCATGTCCAAGACAGGTCATATTATGAGACTGGACAGTATCAACGAATTAAAAAAAAAGATAATTATATGTAAAATTATTAGTATTAAATGTTTAAAATAACCTGCTATAAAAGGGTTCTTTTGGATACCTTCAGGCATTTCAAAAAGTGATTGGTTTGGGTTTGTGAGAGAACGTGCTCTGCCACACAGCAGAGGGTGTTGTGCCCTTCCTGTTCAGTATTCAGATGGTCTATCTAAGCTGAACTCACCCATACAAGAATTCTGATAAGGTTTGGAGGGAATTATTTTGAGGCATTTTCTCATCATCCATTTTTCCTCATAAACTTTGTGGGATTTAATCCAAATAAGAGAGCGCCTGCAGCAAGTACTGATTCCCAGGGAGTCTTAAAGAAGGATTAACAGTCAGGTGAAAACAAGCTCAGTGGAATTCATCTGGCTGTCTCTTCAGACATGCCTGTGTGCCTGACTGTTTCTTGCCTGGTCCCTACCTGCAGGGTTACTCTTCTCATTCAGTTGAAAAGAAAAAGCATAGAAGAGAATTCCCTGAAGAACAGAGCAGGAACACGTGTTGCCTTCCCTAATTTTTGAATGTCATTGCCAATAATGAGCTGTTTGTTATAAAACAGCAAGAGTTTTCTGCAAGGTTGAGAAGGGAGGGGGGGAAGCAGTAAAAAGCACAGGCGTAGTCTTAATATTTTGATTAGATTAAGCACTTTTCTCTACGTATGGATAATGAATCAGAATGCAAGCTAGAGGTGGGGAAGTTGGCACTGCTCTTCGGTGACAGCAGCAGCTGCCTCACAAAAACTGGAGCCAAGAGAATGGAGCATGACTTTCTGTAATGGACTGTGTTGGTGAAAGTTTCTTCAGAGCTAAACAAAAAAGGAAGGCTTGAAATTAACTTGAGTAAACTGTAAAAGCAGATGGGGACAGCCAAGCTGTAAAGCATGTGTGCATCAAGGGAAAATCATCATCTGGGGAATTCTCTTGTCTGAGCCTTCAGCTCCGCTGCTTTTTTGAGTTCTCACATTTAGGTGAAATCAACAANATCTGGGGAATTCTCTTGTCTGAGGTGAAATCCTACTACTCCCCCACAGAGCTTCATCCGTAACTGGAGTAACTATATCCCTTACCTGCTGATTACGGTCTGAGCTGGTGCAGGAGCACTGGCCACCCACACCAGTGAGTCCCATTCAAGGCAATCACAGGCAAATATGTACCAGATGCTTTGCATAAAACAGCCTGCATATTTAATGTGCTTGCTCTTACAGCCTGCAAGCCACTTGACCCTACCCATCCCATCAAAGGTAGTATAAGACCTAAGCCTCAAAATGTTAAAGGGTGAAGGAGAGAGCTGACAGGGAGTATAACTATGCTTTCACAGGTGTGATTCTCCTGGATACAGCCTTTTCCCTGTCTTTCCATGTCACTACATGGCAATTCCTTTTACCCTCTACTGTAGTCTCACTCTTTCAGACCATAAAACCTAAGAGACCTATTGGTTATGATTCCAGCAGTCTGAAACTATTTTCATCTCAGAGGATTTCCTGAGGCTGACGTAGGATCACAGAGTTGGTTAGGTTGGAAAAGACTTTCAAGATCATAGAATTTTCTATTAGAAAAACCGTACAAACGTCTCTTGCAGCCTTCTTCGATCTCTCCTCTTTGACAAGGAGTTCTGTTACCTGTTAAGTTGAAGAACTTTATTGATTCTCAACACGAGTCCTTTTAACTTCATTCACAATTAAGTTAAAATCAGTTTACCCCTCTTCATGTGTTTGTTGACTTGCTCAGAAAGCTCTGAGATGAACTCCAGTTCTGCTGCTCTCAAGTTTCTAACACAAGCTTGCACAGATCAACTTTCGAAAGATGTTGATTGATTTCAGAACCTGATACAACTTGTTTGGCAGTGGAATTTAGCACTTGCAGATCACTTTAGACCCAGACAGTTCAACTCAGCAAGCTAACCGATTGTCAAAGTGACTAGCGATGGAAAAGCTGTGCAGCAGAGCATTAGCAGAACATTCAGTCCTTTCTCCCCCCCACCCCAGAGGGAACAGGGCATAGAATGCAGCACTCCTGCAGGCACATGCATGCTGATTTGGAGTCACTGTCTGCACTCCTTTTGTTTCAGCCAAGTGGCTGCGTGTTAGCGGATCCACAGGGCCACTTCCATGCTTCTCAGCCTTCAGCTCCACTGCTTTTTTGAGCTCTCACATTTAGGTGAAATCAAAACAGTTTTTGGACTGTGACCTGGAACGAAGGAGAGACCTAGTTTAGCTGAGCTTGATAACCCTGCCTTGGCCATAGTTAATGCTGGCAGAGCTGGGATGCTGGCAGGTAGTTACCGCTGCTGTGAGTTCAGCCACTGCAGGCATAGATGCAAGTGCAACAGCAGAAGCTGTTGGGATGGCTGTACTGGCAGGGGACATGGTGCTGGAGTAACACAGTACATGTATACTGGATGTGGGGTTGCAAACTGCCTTTCCTAAAGCCCATTCTCTCTCTGCAATGTGCTGCTTCTGTTGTCTGCCTGGATAGTCTGAAGCTGGATCCTCTGTGTAAGATTTTCTTCTGCAAGAGGATCATACTGAGAAAGATCTCTTTTTGCTGGTGCTGATAAACAGCCAACACATGTAGTTAGGAGGCTGAACTAGTGGAAAGTATCATGAAAACAGTTGTGAAAAGTTTCTTGCTGTCACAGTCAGTGAGAAAATGAAAAGTGCAATGGGGCAGTTGCTTCTTAAAACACCACAGTTACTTGGGCTGACACGGACCGCCTTGACCAAAGGCCAAATTCATCTGCTGCACAGCACTTTGAAGAAAGATCTTCCTGCCTAAAGAATTTGCTCCTCAAACCCAAATTAAAAGACCACTTTGGAATAGAGGGTGACATTTTTACCCATTATATACAGATTCCTTAAAGCTATTGAAGACATTGATTCATGCAGCCTGGCGCTACCTTTTGCAATGGGAAACTTAGGGGAGGGGGATATTGTTGAGATATTTTAAAAACAAAAACATCAGCTTTTGATTCTGCATCTGTTGGACTTCATAGCAAAATGCCAGTTCTCTTCACCACAGTGAAAGCTGATTGGTTTTCCTCCCAACAGCACCGTCTTTCTCATCAGAATTACAGTGGATTTGGGGGACACCTCTGAAAATGCTTTAACGTCTCAAGGTTAGAAGTGGGTGACTGCTGAGAAAACCTGACCAGTAAGACACTCACACACTGAGTTATCCATGATGAACTGTAATTATATAATTGATTACTCAGACGCCATCCATGACCGGGGAACATTGCGAGGATAAGACTGCCACCAAACCATGCTCTCTGCTGGCAGCAGTGTGCTCTGTGCCAGTGTAAAGGAAGATTCAGAGGAGGAAATGAAGACATCCCGAAGTGCCATGTCTTCCTCACAGACAACACTGCTGGCAGCACTGCTCTCCTAATCCTTCCTAACACTTTCTCCACCAACTTCATATTTGCTTTTGAGTCTATCCCACTGGCTTTATTACTAATTTATTAACTTTTATCTATTATTTATGCATATTAATTATTGATAATTATTAACTTATTAATTGCATTTTGTCAGTGGAAAATTATAAGATGTCAACATGCAGCTTGATCACATGAGAAGAACCATTTATGAATGGAATTGCAAACCCAAGTAAGTGAATATTAGGAAGCGACTATTAAAAAGGTATTTGGTGTGGAATCATAAAGTGCTTGAATCATCGAGTTGTTAAAAATTTTGCCGACTTCACAGCTCCTTTGATTTAATTTTTACACTTTTTGGGTCCATGTAGCAATCCCAATCCTTTTAGGGTAGTAATCCCATGCTGCTCAAAGGTTCTATAGTGCAGTGAGCTTCTCATGGACAATTTCCCAGTGAGGGTGACGGGGCACTGGAGGGGGCTGCCTGGAGGGTTTGTGGAGTCTCTTCTGGAGACATTTGAAACCTGCCTGGACTTGGTCTGAGCGATCCTGCTGTGGCAGGGGGATTGGTCTGGATGATCTTTCCAGCTTGCTTCCAATCCATAATGTTCTGTTCTGTGACTTGGTCTGGGTGATCCTGCTGTGGCAGGTGGATTGGACTGGATGATCTTTCAAGGTCCCTCCCAATCCCTGATGATTCTAGGATTCTAATTTATTAATTGGTTATTTTGCAAGATTCGGCACAATTTTTTGAGCAAAGAAATAATAGCCATTTATTAGACATAAATTGTTCTCCCTGTTGTGTTAGAATTAGTAAGGTTGGAAGAGACCTACAAGATCAAGCAGTCCAACTGTTAACTCAACACCACCATGCCCACTAAATCATGTTCCCTGGGCTACATCTTGTTTTTTAACAACTCCAGGGACAGAGACTCTGCCTGGACAGCCTGTCCCAATCCCTGACTGTTCTTTCAGTGAGGACATTTTTCCTAATATCTTATCTAAACCTCCCGTAACTCAGCTTGAGGCCATTTAACAGAGTCACAGAATTACTGTGGCTGGAAAAGTCCTCTGAGCTCATCCAGCCGAGCCCAGGACCTAACATAACCCTATTGGCCAGACCAGTGCCACAGCCAAGTCTGTCCTTCAACACCTCCACTTCTCTGGGTAGTCCATTCCAGGGCCTGATCACCCTGCCCATGAGGAAGACCTCTTCCTAACATCCAGTCTAATCCTCCCCTGGTGCATCTCCAACCCTGCCCTCTCATTGTGGTGCTAGTTGCCTGGGAGAAGAGCCTGACCCTCACGTGACTACAACCTCCCTTCAGGTGGTGATAGAGAGGGAGAAGGTCCCCCCTGAGTCTCCTCTTCTCCAGGCTAAACTCCCCCAGCTCCCTCAGCCTCTCTTCATCAGACTTTCCCTCCTGTCTCTCCCCCAGCCCTATTGCTCTTCTAGTCCCTCTGCAAGTCCACCCCTCAAACTCTTTCTTGAAGCGAGGGGCTCAGAACTGCCCCCAGTACTCAAGGGGAGGCCTCTCCAGTGCCTAGCACAGAAGAATTACGCCCCTAGATTTGGGAGAAGGATTCTACAGCACAGCCAGACTGGTCATTGCATTTTTCCTGTGACATTTTCTTTTGCTCCATCTGTATGTTGCCTTCAATCTCAGTCTTGAGTAGTGCCAGTGCTATCCCTGGTTCGTATGGGCAAGTGCACAAGGAAGCCAAGCTACATGCTCTGTGAGTAGTCCAGCAAGAGATGAAAAAACTTTGCAGTGCCCTTTCCAAACTATCTTTGATGACCCTTCCAGGGAGTCCAAACTTGATAAAAGAGTGTATCGTGTCATCATAGCTGGGAGACCTGTCAACACTACCACTTAGTTCAGTCCTAAATGATTTTCATTCTCTACCAGGATGGGCTGAATTGAACCCACGCACCTCACTGGTGGGAAATGTTGTAGGTGAAGTAGGTAAGGTAGCATGTTCCAGGGCTTTGCTTCTGTGAGACATGGAGCAATGTGGCCTTTCTGCAAATTATTTAAGCACCAAGATATCTGCTATGCTCTTGTGTTTAGATGCTAGCAGGACTGAAGCCCACAGCCCAAAAACATTCCCATTTATTGCCTTCTGTAGGCAACCTTTTCAACATGATAAAAGGTTCAATTCAATGTCTTCTCTCCCCTTCCCTCTTCCTCCCCAGTGACTTAATTTATCTGTTAAACTAGAATAAACTGAAAAGGAGGTGAACAAAGCTAGGTGACTCTTCAAGGCAGCCTCAAGCAACCTCTGATTGGATATCTGGGCAATGGTAAAGACTTGGCCTTCATGGGGCTCCGATCTTTGAAGTTGTGACCCCATGACATTCCTACACCTCTCAATTACCTGTGTTTTCTCTTAAACCCTGGCAGGAACTCCTTTTCCCCTTCTTACGCCTTTCCCTAAAACAAACCCCCATGATTGATTTTGTATACCACCCCGCGAGCAATCAATAGTTCCTGAAATGTAATGCAGCACTTTGTTAAGCTTGATAATGGAATAACGATTATGTGGGGCCAAATGCTGGGTCCAGGGCTGCTTTATCCCTTTCAGATATGAGCGGAGGAGGTTTTCCTCGCATGCTAATACGCTGCTCTGCAACAGGGGTCAATAGCTTCAAGCTTGGTCTTGATTACTGTTTAAAAGCATGTTGTTGGAAATTATTAGCTGAGGCATTTCGCCCAGCTCTACAGACAAGTGAGCAAACTCAAACGTGTGTTCACTGGACAGACTCAATTGCAGATGTACTCACTAATACCTGTAAAACACAGCAATCCTGGTCTCTGTGGTGCTCTGAAACACATCCTTAACACAGCCTAAGGCATACAAGAAAACTACCCTCTTGCCACTGCCCACCCCAACCAGACCCCAAATGCCCAGCTGTGCGAGGTAGATTGAAGTGTCATCATCTCTTCTGCTCTTCAGAAGCCCTGCTCAAAAGGCAGCCCACTGCAAAACAGACTCCCACTGCAAGATGCTCCAGGGTTAGCCACAATGAGAGGAATCCTGAGATTGTGGAAGATGCAGACTGACAGGTAGCTATGTGAGAGAGGTGCTGGCAAGGCTAGAGATGGCACAGGGGTTGAAGCAGAGAGTGTATCAGAAAAGTCAAAGTGGCAGATCTGAGGCCCATGGATAACTTTGCCCATGATTGAGACTGAAGGTGTCTCTGGTGAAGCATCCAGCCCCTCTCCATGCGCATGCCATGCTACTTCCTTGCATGCTCTGTTTAGCAATGAAGCCACTGACCTTTTCATTGTCCTCATGATGCTTCTAAAGTTTGAGTGTAGGTTGCTTTCAGCTCCACAAACGCTGGCAGTCCTCTTCTTGTTATTAACCGTTTGGGGCTTTTATCAATTTAAAGTCAATTTTGGAGACAAGGAATCAGTGCAAGAGGTCAAAAGGTGTCAGAAGTTGCTGTTAGGAGGTTGCTGTGAAACAGAATGAACTGAAAACCTATGGTTTTGCTCAGGAAAGACAGACACACTGGAAATAACCTTTCTAAAGGCAGAAGCAGCCTGATCCATGCTACTGGACTGTGGGTTTTCTGGCACTGAATGATTTATTCTCTAAAATTAACACCACTGTGGATTTCCTCAGTGTCTAACACTCAGCCCCTGGAGACACTGTGTACAAGTTCTTTACCACAGAATCATAGAATAATTAGGGATGGGAAGGGACCTCGAGAGATCATCTAGTCCAGTCCCCCTGCCACAGCCGGATCACCTAGACCAAGTGGCACAGGAACACAGCCAGGTGGGCCTGTTCCAGTGCTCCATCACCCTCACTGGGAAGAAGTTCCTTCAGATATTGATATGGAACCTCCTCTGTTCCAGCTGGCACCCACTGCCCCTTGACCTTGTCAGAAGTTCCCAGATCCTGTTGGTGTTTTCCTGATGTCTAGCTTTGTATTTATCTGTGGGGAGGCTTAAAAGGACAAAGAAGTGATTTCTCACCTGTTTTTCATGTGATATTAAAGAGAGAGGCAAAGATTAAAATACATCATTCCTGTGAAGTGAGGGGGGAAAGGGAATACAGGATGAAAGTAAAAAAAAAAGAAGCTCTGAACATGCAAAAGTAAAATAGAAAAGGGTTCCCCTTATGTAAGCTGGAGTCGGAATAATTCAGGGAAGGTACTCACCCAGGCTTTGTTTTGCCATTGCTCCTTCACCAGGAGGTGGGGCTGCTCTGCACTGAATTCATCCTGTGCTGCTGGAAGTGTGAGTGAGTAAAACGAAACCCACCTTCCTTTTCCCCTCTGAAACTCCCAGTGAAAATGTGAGCGAGAAGCGTGAACTTTCTAGATGTCTTAAGCGCTGGTTTAATATTCGGCTGCAAAACTGGAAATAACTTTAAAATGATTTTTCAACGGTTTAAATGAACTGCCTCTAGGAGTGAATAAGTACCAATGGCTAATTAAAACACATATTAATTTGAGAGTCTGAGGAGCTCAGGAGGTTTGTAATTATTGCTGTTCCCAAGTTTCTATTGAGTTTATTTCTCTGCGATTCAGTTGCAGAGATTAAGTCAGGAAAAGAAATCACAGGACCCTGCGATGTGGCTAATTGCATAAAAAAAGATAAACACATTTAAGGTCACTTGATTCTAATTGTGACAAGCTGCCACAAGGGATGAAAAGAGCTCTGCTGAAGTGAAGAGCCTGAGCTCAGAGAAGTGCTTGTTTCTAGTGCTTCCATGGTTCCTGGTTTCATCACTTCTGAAGGAGATGTTGCAGACCTCTTGGGATGAGAAAGTGCAGCCAAAGAAGGAATGGGCAGCCGGGAAATAGCTGCAGGCATGAGTCTTTGTCTGTGCTCTAGCCATTGATCCAAGATGCCCCAAAGGCAGATCCACTTGCCTCTCTTCAGTGTGAGAGCTGCTATGTAAACATTGCAGAATTGTTTTTCCATTTCATAAGGTACTGTGTGACGGACACAAAACTGCTGGGACAGAGCTGCACCCGGGGTGATTTAAATGGATTCTTGTCCCCATCACGCTGTGTTACAGGCTCTCACATAATGCAGCAGATAAGGTGGGCTTTGCACAGTGCTGCTCTGCTGCTCACCCACAGGGAGACATTTCTGGTAGGTATCAGAGATTGTCAGTCCTTTCCCTGCCCTCACAAATACCCTGGGTGCAGACCACCCTTAAACACAGCTGAAAAGAAGACCTGAAGCCCATGCAGTGGCTCTTATCAGACATCCATTTAGCTATGTGAAGAGTCCTTGTCTGGCCACAGGACTTAGGTGAATCCCCGAACACCTGGTACATCAGCAGCCGCCCTAGCCTGTTCATAGCCCATGGTCATAGTTAGAGGTTACCTAGTCCAGAGAACACCGTTAAGACACCCACATTTACGAGGGAGGGTACAGTCACCAGGCAAGGGAAGTCAAGAATTATTTCCAGCCACTGGAGCTACTGAGTTCAGGAGTAGTGACTGATCGCTGCGTCCTGCAGCAGTCACAGCTCCTGCCAGCTCATCCAAATGCTTCCTCCCACTCACAACACAGCGCTTCCCTCTCCTCCAAGTGACTCATGCTGTGTTCACTTCCATCCACAGCCCAGTGCCTGCCAGGCACGAGGAATAAAGCACAGCCAAAATGGGGCCTTGGATGTCATGGCAAGTTCTACCTGCATCAGGCTCTTCTGGGTCTTCATCTAAGTACTGAGGAAGATGGAGAGTCATGAGCAAGAGGGAGTTTATGATAGTCAGCTGCCTTGCATTGTGTCTATAACTACCTAAAAAGTGGTTACGGTCAGGCAGGGGACAGTCTTTTCTCTCTGGACACTGGAGACAGGACAAGGGGTCACAGTCTTAAGCTCCATGGGGGAGGTTTAGACTTGACATTAGGAAGAGGTTTTTCACTGAGAGTTTTGGAATGGGCTGCCCACGGAGGTTGTTGGGTCACCGTCTCTGGAGGTGTTCAGGGTTAGGCTGGATGAAGTGCTGAGTGGCATGAGCTAGATGTCAGATGTTTAGGGTTACTTGGTTGGTTTTAGGTTGGACTGGATGATCTTTAAGGTCTTTTCCAGCCTCATCAGTACTGTGAGACTGTATCCTCCCTGAAAACAATGACATCTTCAACCCCAAGAAGAGTTTGAAGGCCACTGAGCACAAATATGTGATCAGCAGGTTCAAAGGTCGATAATACATTCATTCCAGTAAGGGTGGATTCCTTGTTCCTCTCCACAGGTAGATATTAGATTTATCTACACAGCAAGAGGTTGCCTTTCTTAGCCATCTAAAAACAAGCATCACGAGCTGATCCATTAAAAGTTCCAGAAGGCCCAGCAGAGGGACACAACAAGCAGATGAAGCAGCCTGCTCTGTCAGTGAGTTTAATATGTGTCAGTATTAGGAATGAAGGGATGATGCAGAGTTTAGGTTTCAGCTCTTGGGCGGACGTATCACAGATTTGATCCTTTAGTGGGCAAAGATTTCTTCTGTGACCTCAGATTTGTAGGGATGATGGTGTAGGGTTGATGGTCATACCTGATGATCTTGAAGATCTCTTCCAACCTCTATGGTTCTGTGGTTTGTCACTCCACACCATCTGTATCGAGACACCGGTTTTACTGCAATGTGTTGGTGATGCAGAGTTACAGAGATGCTTGCAAATATTTAATGTTAATATTTGGGAAGCAAAAGAGCTACAGAATCATGGTAGAGCTCTGTGAGTTTCCACAACTCAGTGCCCAGGCCCTTGGTGGAGTCTGCATAGGAGACCCAGGTCAGGATATGATGTTAGAAAAAGGGTCGCTGGGGTTCCTCTCCTTGTTCTAGTGGATATTTAAATAGAATATAAACTAGCACAGCTGTTAAAGGAAGGGCAGGAATTCAAAGTGGTCTGATATAAGTGCTCTGGCTCATGTTTAATAGAGAAAATAATCAGCCTGAGTCCCCTCTTCCTTTTCTGGTTAAGTTACAGAGGATTTAGCCTTCCTGGAGAGTTTTACATTGCAGTAGCTCTTCAGGTGCATAATTTCATGTTCCCCCTTTGGCTGAAACCTGCAGACTTTACAGTGACAGCATCTCACTGACACACAATGTCTTGGAAGACCTTGACCAGAAAAGTGCAGGCTATCGGCACAGAGATACTGAATTCTTATATAGTAAGATAGGAATTTTGCTCAGACTGGACTGATGGCAGGGCAAAGTCACAAGGTATTGCTAGGAGGAGAGACATCATAGTGTGATATAAATGCTGCAGATGGGAGGTTTACTGTGAATCCAGTGAAGCCAGAATTTCAGCATAGAGCACTCTTTAGAATCATAGAATTCTTAGGGATCAGAAGGGACCTCAAAAGATCATCCAGTCCAATCCCCCTGCCACAGCAGGATCACCCAGATCAAGTCACACAGGAACACAGCCAGGTGGGTCTGGAACGTCTCCAGAGAAGGAGATTCCACAACCCCCCCCCCTGGGCAGCCTGTTCCAGTGCTCTGGTACCCTTTGTGGGAAGAAGTTCCTGCTGATATTGATAGGGAACCTCCTCTGTTCCAGCTGGCACCCATTGCCCCTTGTCCTATCCCCAGATGATCTTGAGAAGAGCCTGGCTCCATCCTCCTGACACCCACCCATCACATATTTATAGACATTCGTGAGGTCACTCCTCATTTAGATAGAACACCTGAGCAGAGCTCATACCCAGCTGACCACTGTGCATTTCAATGCTCCTGCCAGAAAGAGGGCAAAATAACAGACTCACAAATTCCTTCATTATCACTAGTAACACTTTTTTTTTACTTTTTTTTATTTTCCCCTGCCCCCCCAGCTTATGATTCAAACGCAAACTCCCAATACATCCAGAATCTATTTTAGTTTCCATAAGTATTTTTCTCTTTTATTCCCTAGCTGGGAGCAACTTTCTAGTGCTGAGATACTGCTTTACCTCTGGCTGGAATTTCACACTCATTTAATATTAAAATTTGACAAAGTGGAAACCTTAAAGCTGAATTATCAAGTCGTTTGAGGCTACAATTTACTATAAAGCAGACACATACTTGCAGGGAATGTCTTGCGGTAGCTTTTACTGTCTGTACTTAATATAGTGCTTTGTTTCTTCGAAGTTGCTTACAGCTTAAATAATTAACCTCAACTTAGGAACTGATTTGGTTGTGGGATCCTCTGGGCAAAACTGCTGTTTCATTTGTCTTGCACACGACTGAGAAAATTAACAGGTCAGAGCAGTAACAGCTGAATCGCATTCAGGCGAGAGGAGGAGCGTAAGGTTTAAACAAATATTTGCATCTTGATTCTGATTTAAATCCATCATTTTCTGTGATGGAAACACATGGAGAGTCATAGCTGGAACCTTCATGTGCAAACACTCACAATCTTTGTTCAACACAGAATTTGACCTAAGCAGCTAGAGGTTGTGATACTGTAATTGCAGCACCTTTCTCCTACTTATGAAATAGGGAAGCAGAAGTCCATACAGAATCATTAATTGTGTCCAGTTCTGGGCCCCTCAGTTCAAGAAGGACACAGAGCTGCTGGAGGGTGTCCAGAGTAGAGCAACAAAGATGATGAAGGAAGTAGAGCACCTCCCTCATGAGGAAAGGCTGAGGGAGCTGGGTCTCTTGAGCTTGGAGAAGAGGAGGCTGAGTGGGGACCTCATTCATGTCTATAAATCTGTGAGGGGTGGGTGTCAGGAGGATGGAGCCAGGCTCTTCTCAAGGTCATTTGGTGATAGGACAAGGGGCAATGGGTGCCAGCTGGAACAGAGGAGGTTTCATATCAATATTGGCAGGAATTTCTTCCCAGTGAGGGCACCAGAGCATTGGAACAGGTTGACTGGGGAGTTGTGCAGTCTCCTTCTCTGAAGATGTTCCAGACCCACCGAATCTGTTCCTGTGCAGCTTGGTCTAGGTGATCCTGCTGTGGCAGGGGGATTGGGTTGGATGATCTTTTGAGGTCCCTTTTGATCCCTAATGATTCTATGACTAATTATTAAGTAGGCCAGAAAAGACCTCTAAGCTCATTCATCAAGTCCAGCCTATGCATTCCCAAGGTATATTCTGCAAGGTCTTCTGATCACTGAAATGTTCAAACATAGGACATGACTGTTGGTGGGCAAGACTTGACCAGGACACCCTAAAGCAAAGTCGTCTTTCAATGAAACCTTGTCCCCAGTTTGAAGCTGACTGCGATGTTAGCGTTCGTGATAAAAGCAAAGATATAGGGAGTTCTCTTGTGTGCGGAAAGTGCACAGAAACGTAAAAGGAAGTGTGACAACCTCAGCCAAGAGAAATTCAAAGGACAAAAAGGAGAAAGCAGCTATTTTCAGCATTCTGACAGGGTAGCAGGAATGAAGGAAACTGATGGGCACTACAGAAGTAGCAGAAACCGTGCCTGTCACCAGACGTCAAAGATCTGATTGTTTTTATCTTGTGCCAGCCTGCTCTTGCAGTACTGTTTATTTTAAGGATGAGCACTGATGGTTCCAAAAGCTCTTTGAGTGTTTCTTATATGGGGAACAGCACGAAGCCGCACAAACTGGCACAAGGGCACACCCAGACTGTGATCCCAGTTTCTCAGTTCAAATGGGCTCAGGCTTCAGGTTTCATTTGGAGCTCCTTTCTGAAGACATCTCTGCTCATGCCACCAATCTACTTCTCTGCCTTCCATACCTTCCATACGGCAGGGGCTGTTTGCGATACTCATTTAACACCCTAATCTACAGTGCAACACAATCCAGAGGTCCTTCTGTTCCGTTGGGGTAAAGAACAGCTACTGAACCCAAACTGGTGAAATAAATCCTGAGTAAAATGAATGTGCACCTTGGTCTGGGTGATCCTGCTGTGGCAGGGGGATTGGACTGGATGATCTTTCGAGGTCCCCTCTGATCCCTAATGATTCTACGATCCTATGAATGTAGCTATGCTGTTTGTCTTGAATGACTTCATGAGTATTTCAAAAATGGGTTGAACAGGGATAGCACCTTTGCAACCTACCATTTCAGCAGTGTCATGTAAATGGAATGTCTTTCCTTGTGAAACATAGCTGACAATTTCTCTCTAGAAACAGGCACAGCAATTTTTGGCTTGTTTAACCATGAAAAGCCCATCTGAGGTATACTCCCCAGATAAAACATTCATTCAGATAGAGTTTGCTCTCTTATGTGAAGAAATGGAAGATGGGTTTAATTTTCACAGCTGGTGCCTATGTCGGTATGGATATCAGCAGATGGTATAGTCTGGGTCTATCTGGTGAGGATGAATATATGTTTAGTGATGATGGGCATGAAGTTCATGTGTTACAAAGACTACCAGACCATGACCCAACTGCGTTATAGATGGTGATATTGTTTGCTGCCTAAACATCAGCCTTAGCTTCCCCTGGGCATAATTTAGTCACCCCTTCCCTAAGTATTTTTTCTGGGGAAATCAAGCCATATTATTTCACTAGCTCACTTAGTTCACCTGTTCTGAAGAAAGCCAGAAGCCATGTCATTTACTTCTGCAGAGCTTTGTTAGATTTATGGAAGGAAAAATAAAAGCATTGTCCCTGGACAGGATTAGCTATGGGGTATAATTATTGCTGCATAAATAAACCTGTCTTCAGATAGTTTTTCTGTCAGGTAGGGACAAAAAATCTTGCTTTCACAGAATCACAAATTATGGAGGCTGAAAAAGCCCTCTGAGCTCATCCAGCCCAGCCCAGGAACTAGCATCACCACATCAGCCAGACCAGGGCACTAAGGGCCACAACCAGGCTGTCTGTCCTTCAACACCTGCAGGGATGGGGACTCCACCACTGCCCTGGGCAGTCCATTCCAGGCTCTGAGCACCCTTTCCATGAGGAAGAGCTTCCTAACATCCAACCTAATGCTTCCCTGGCAGCTTCAGGCCCTGCCCTCTCATCCTGTTGCTAGCCTGCCTGGAAGAACCTGACCTCTCACTTGACTAAAACCTCCCTTCAGGGAGCTGTAGAGAGGGAGAAGGTCTTCCAGAACTCTTCTTTTCTCCAAGCTAAAAACCCCAGCTCCCTCAGCCTCTCCCCATCAGCCTTTCCCTCCAGTCCCTTCCCCAGCCTCGTTGCTCCTCTGAACCCACTCCAGCCCCTCAATATCTTTCTTGAAGTGAGGGGTCCAGAACTGCCCCCAGTACTAAAGGGGAGTACCCATTGCTGAATACAGGGGGAGAATTGCATCCCTAGCCCTGATGGCAGGCAGGACTGCACAAACCAAACCTTGGTGAGCTTTGGTATATTTTAACTTGTACACTAGAAGCCTTTTTTTTTCACTTCACTTTTTTTCTGTTTCACAGTGATGGAAGCCTTCCATCCCTTGAAAGAGCTCACGACCATTAAACAATTGAAATGAAAACCAAAACCCAACGGAAAAACTCAAACCCTGGAGGTGTAGAGGAGCCTATTCCCACCTTGTGCAATATGGACTTAGTGTCTTACACATAAACAAGTAAAAAGAGTCTTTGGAAAAGGCAAACATGAGGAGGAGGAAGCAGTAGAAATCAGACTTGGCCAGCCTGTACAGCAAACAGAGCTTTGTGGGTGTTCAGCCTTTCCTGCTCTAAATAACTAACCCACAGAACAGTCCCTGGTCCCTGCGCTCTCCCCAGTCCTATCCTTTCTGTTTCATCTCAAGAAGAGCAGATAGAAACACCAACTGTTTCATAATAGTAGCACATTTCTTTGCAACACAAAACAGCAGGCACAAAGCAGAGGCAGAGATGGGACTTGGCAGAGAAATCTAAAGGAGGAGGAAAACTGCTCTTCTGAATTGACTCTCAGCTGTTGTAGTCTGTAATAGGAGCACCAAAGCATCATCTGGCAGGTCAGGTGAGGGGCCTGATCTACTCAAATTCCTCTCCACCCTACTCTTGAGGTAGTTTGCTTTGGTGTAATTTAATTGGCATATACCCTCATGTAGTCCTCAAACTGACTCTTTTTGCAATAAAGTCCATTCACATTTCCTTTGCTCTATGAAGCACTCTAGATCTGCATTGATTTTAAGGCCCTTTGTCCAACCAGAGCACTGGGAAAAGCTTAATGACTCTCAGAATCTACTCCATCCACTCCATCAGGGTTACTATAGTCTCTAGGAGATCTCTGGCATTCCTGTCTTCCTGTTTCCCTAAGGACAGCCTAGCTGTAGTGTTCGAAGTAGAAATGCTCTGATTCATTAGGAGAGCTTAAAGTCATCTGTCAGTCTGTCAGAGATGACTGCTAAGGAACTTTCACACATACTAAATCTCAGTGTTTCTGCTGAGATCACATTCCTGAGTCACATGGAGTTCATTTGTGAGCACATGAGACTGTGTGACCTGGCTTCCAGTGATTTATAAAGGGATAATGTGTGTGTCCTGTATTTTTAGAGTAAAAAATAACTTTTACTCACAGAACCACAGAGTTATTGAGGCTGGAAACAGCCTCTGAGCTCATCCAGCCCAGCCCAGGACCTGGCATCACCACGTCAGCCAGACCAGGGCACTAAGGGCTGCAGCCCTTAAACACCTCCACTGATAGGGACTCCACCAGTGCTCTGGGCAGCCCATTCCAGGGTCTGAGCACTCTTTGTATGAGAAAAGACTTTCTAAGATCTAACCTAACCCTCCCATGGCAGCTTCAGGCCCTGCCTTCTCGTCCTGGTGCTAGTTTCCTGGGAAAAGAGCCTGACCACCACCTGTCTACAGCTTCCCTTCAGGGAATTGGAGAGACAGAAGGTCCCCCCTGAGGGTGCTAAACAACCCACAGCTCCCTCAGCCTCTCCTTATCAGACTCTCCCTTCAGTCCCTTCCCCAGCCTCACTGCTCCTGTGGACCCACTCCAGCCCCTCAATCTCTTTCTTGAAGTGAGGGNTAGCTCTGTTGGGGGTTCTTGTGGCCAAAATGTAGGACCCTGCACTTGACCCTGTTAAACCTCGTCCCGTTGGCCTCTGCCCATTGACCATATGACTCTCCAGAGAACTTGTGAAGTAGAACCTGTGAGCTTTATTATAAAGACTGTCTGGATGAGCGAGTGTTCCTACAAATTGTTTGCATCCAGCCTGTCTGCGTCTGCTGTCAATTAGTGTGAGCAGATGTCAGTGAGTTCATCATCCATATACACGAGCACTGGAACAAAGACAGTGGAAGAACTCCTCGGATTTGGGACCCAGTTAGTTACCATCTGCACTTGGAGAACAGAGGAGGGAAGGATTTGGCACGTGGCGAGTGCATGAGCTTGCAGGACTTCCTTGCTCATGACTGTGTCTCAGGCTGCAAGACTGTGCTATTCTTGTGCTGGGCTTGGATAAACCAGGCTTTGTCTCTCTGCTTGCTTCTTTTGTTTCTGGTTTCTTAGGTGTTTCTGATCCACATTCTTGTGCTGAAATTTATTAACCTCTGAAACAGAGTAGAATTTGCTTTGTACCTTCTCACCAAGGTTGCTTTGCTTGTTCATCCTTAAAATAAATCCTGGAGTTACTTTTTCCCTTCCTCAGAGGGCTGTCCTGCTCCGTGTTTTCCTCACAAAGAGACAAAGTAAGATTTCTCTATTTTTTGTAACTTAAAACAAAATAAAGACAGGACATAAAAGGATTAAAAAAAGAATTAAAACAGGACTGTATAGTGTGTGCTTTTGGCACTAGGGAGCTATCGGAGTGTTAATAGAGGGATGTCTGAACATGAGCCAGCAGTGTGTCCAGGTGGCCAAGGCCAATGGCACCCTGTCCTGTATCAGGAACAGTGTTGCCTGCAGGAGCAGGCAGGAGATCTTTCCCCTCTGTTCAGATTTGGTGAGGCCACACCACTAGTCCTGTGTCCAGTTTTGTGCCACTCACTACCAGAGGAACATTGAAGGGCTGGAGAGGGGACAGAAGTGGCTACCAAACTAGCAAAGGATGTGGTAGAGGTGTTGTATGAGGGACGGCTGAGGGATCTGGGGATACTTAGTCTGGAGAAGGGGAGATTGAGGGGAGACCTCACTGCTTTCTACAACTACATGAGAGGAGGTTGTAGAGAGGCAGGGGTTGGTCTCTTATCCCTAGTGGCCAGTGACAGTATGAGAGGAAATGGCCTGAAGCTGCCCCAGGGGAGGTTCAGGTCGGATGTCAGGAGGAATTTCTTTCCTGAACGGGCTGTCAGGCAGTGGAACAGCTGCCCAGGGAGGGGGTTGAGTCCCCATCCCTGGAGGTGTTGAAGAGAAAGGTAGATGTTGTGATGGGGGTCATGGTTTAGTGGTGCTAATAGGGCTGGGAAATGACTGGATCATCTTCCAGCTGAAACGCTTCTGTGATTCTATATGAATGATAGAAACACTGTACTAGTAATCGAGGAGCAGCAAAGCATCAGTGATATGAGAGCAACTGTACTGGAGATGATGTTCTGTTCGATATTAGCAAAGGAAAATAACTGTCAAGAAAGGTACAAATCTGGGGGGTGGTTTCATTTCAGACACGTGTTATTAGGTTTATGGACATCCTGAGGTTGCTTGGGAAAAGACACAAGTGGAAAAATGCCAAATAGAGATCAGATTTCTGAGATTAAAATAATTGTACTCAGCAAAGTGATAATGAAATATTACTAAATAAAAAATCATGCCATGCACATCGGACAGAGCGCATGCATGTACTGCTGTGGCCTCTAAGGAACATCTATTACAGGGTATGAATACAAACTCAAAAGAAATATTGCTGAGACAGGAATTACTCGCTTTAGTGCAGAATTCTTACCTAATTCACCTGAGCTCGACGACTGAGTTTCAAAAAGTATTTGAATATTTCAGGTGGGAAGGTCACGGTCTCGTTCTTCAAGGATAGAACATCTGTGTGGTGCCAGAACCATCTTTTATTACTTCAGTCAATATTCTGAAATGTTTTTATCTATAGAAATGTAATTTGGGATGATTCCACTGTTTTCTTGCAGTCTAAACAAGGCAAAGATTTATGTTTATGTTTGCTTGGCAATTAAGTGGTTTATTCTAACATTGTGCTCATCCAAAGCCTTGACTCAGCTCTTTTTAACGCATCTGATATTGTCTGATCCTAGAACTAGTTGGTCTGGCTGATTTCAATCATAGAGTCATCAGGGATCAGAAGGAACCTTGAAAGATCATCCAGTCCAATCCCCCTGCCACAGCAGGACACCCTGACCAGGTCCAGGAGGGTTTAAAATGCCTCCAGAAAAGGAAACTCCACACACCCCCCAGGCAGCCCCCTCCAGTGCCCCGTCACCATCCCAGGGAAGAAGTTATAGAATCTGTCAGGGTTGGAAGGGACCACAGATTCATCCAGTACCGACTCCCCTCCCACAGGCAGGGACACCCCACCCTAGATCAGAGCCTCATCCAGCCTGGCCTTAAACACCTCCAGGCTGTGATATACTGTCCCCCACACTACTTTAGACATACTGCTTGCCATTGTCTAAACCTAAATATTAGAATTAAGTCACCATACACGCCGGTACTCCCATTGGCACAGCTCTTCCAGTGGGTAACCACTGTCCCCTGACACCTATTTCAGCCAAAACCTTTGACATAAGTCTCAAAATCTTCTGATTTACCCTTTCCAAGGTTAACTAAGCCCATGTAGCCCAACCAGGATTTAACAAAATACAAATTCTTAGTAAATGTATTGACAATTTCCTGTGAAAGAGTGCCCGAGACTCTTCCAAGGCAGCAAGGTGTCATTGGATCATGACTGTCCCATCTTGCCTGTACGGCTGGGTTTGCTAGAGCTGATTGGAGTTGATACAGAGAGACAGAGCAAGAGTAAGAAGGTGGCTTAGTTTGTACATGTGCAAGGTAAGTTCTAGAGCCTGGTCTGTGGTTATCTTTAATTCTCTTCAAACAGCTCAGAGACTTTCTCAGTTTTAACCTGTGGGATAGACAGCGCAGTCTGATCAAAACTCATTATTATTCTAGCCTTTAAAGTCTGGATTGAGGAAGAAGGATTTCATCCCTCATTTCAAGCCTTTTCCATGTTTCAAAAGCTAGGTCTTACAGACGAGAAAACCTTTGATACTGCAAAGCTGGGTGTTAACCGTCCTCAGAAGGGCTTGAAATCTCCATGGCCTCTGAGTTGAGGGACAGCCAATTTTTTTCTGGTCAGTAAATGAAGTGTAGCTCAGCTACAAGACTCCCCTGTGGCATACTTTTATTCGGTGAATCCCAGAGCAGAGCAACCAGACCACACACCATCTAGAACATCAGGCATCTCAGAAAGAACCTCAAGGAGAATCCAGTGGCACATTTGACTGACATATTGAGGTACCGGTTTGTACAGGACTGATCTCCAGCCTATGACAAAAGGGAAAATACTTGTTACACAGAGTATGCTCAACAGAGAGATAGACTGACAGACAGACAGACAGACAGACAGACAGACAGATAGATAGATAGATAGATAGATAGATAGATAGATAGATAGACAGATAGATAGATAGATAGACAGACAGATAGACACACAGACAGAGTGCAGTAGTGATAGGGGTTGAAGAGGGCACAGTCTACTTTTCCACCAGATCCGCAAACACCAGGGAAACCTGTGCCTTGATTGTTACTTGTTGTGTCAGCCTGCTGCATAGGGATGACTGGATGGAAGGAAGGTTTCATGCGTAAGAATTACAGAGACTTAAAAAATAGAATCTCTATTTATCTTAATAGAACAGGAAGGATATGAAATGACAGCAAAAGCTTCCTAATGACATGCAACAAAGATGAAAACTTCTCAGGAAAGATAAAGAGGAGTCAAAGGAGAAGGAGACTTCAGAAGGCAAAGGCGATGACTGCAGTTATAGTCTGGCTACTAAGTGAAAGTGCCTAAGATTAGAGGTCTAATTATTCTCCTAACACTTGGAAATGCAGAGTTTTGTCCCTTCATGACTAGTAAAGCATATTCTCATAGAATCATAGAATTATCATGGCTGGAAAGGACGCCCGGGATCACCAAGTCCAGCCCTCATCCCAACATCTCCCCAGTCCCTAGACCATGGCTTCAAGTACTCTATCTACTAATTTTTTAAACACCTCCAGGGAGGTGACTCCACCACCTCCTTCCTGGATCAGTATTTAACAGAGGTGCTCTCAGCCCAGTGAAAAGGTGACGTTCATACATTGCACATACACTTATTCATATTCCTTTCTGTATGAGCTAGGGCCACGTATTTTCTGTCATTACAGTTACCCTGTAATGGCTACACAAACCTTACAGACAAGGTATATGAGGCATCTGTCAGTAACAAAGCAGGATATAGTTTTATCTCTTGGTTTCTTCCTTATGAGACTACCATTATGATCTAGATGTCAGATGTTTAGGTTTACTTGGCTGGTTTTAGGTTGGACTGGATGATCTTTAAGGTCTTTTCCAGCCTCATCAGTACTGTGATACTGTGACACTGTGATTCCATCATGAGACTACCTATTAGCAGGGAAATTTTAGATGGGAAAATTGCAGGGACTGGTCTGACCACTTAATTTTCCACCCCTGTGCCTTACTTAGGGCTATCCCCTACATCCAGGTAGGCACAAGTCTGATAACAGAATCACAGAATCATAGAATTATTGAGGCTGGAGAAGACCTCTGAGATCATCAAGTTTATGACCTACATCACCACATTGGCCAGACCAGGGCACTAAGTGCCACATGCAGTCTGTCCTTTAACACCTCCAGGGGTTAGGACTCCACCGCCTCCCTGAGCAGTCCATTCCAGTGTCTGATCCCCTTTCCTGTGAAGAAGGGCTTCACAGTATCTAACCCAAGCCTCTCCTGGCACAGCTTCAGGCCATGATGCTTACCTGAGAAGTGTCTGCATTTCTTGATGAGCATATTTTCATTACATAATGGCTCATCAAAATATCTTAGAACATTACTAGCTACCCATTTTCTTTTCCTAGGATTTTTACTAGTCACCATGTATTGTTTCTTTGCAATGTTCAGATTAAAACCTGCTGTGTATGACAAGCCTTCTGCTCCATTTCAGAACCTAGGACCACGGCTTAGCTTCTTTCCTGAAAACATCTTCCAGGCTGTTCCACAGATTACTCAGTGTCTTCAGGATCCTGGTTAGATAGACAACCACCACTTGTGTATGAAAGGTTAGAATTTGACCAGCTTAAAGATATTGAGTCATGAGACAAGATGCTTATTGACAAGTACAATGAACTTTACTTCTATTGAGCACAATCAATTGTAATCCAGTACAAACCAGTTTTAACCATCAATCACAAAGCCAAGAGCAAGATCTCCACAGGCAGTCACGCAAAGCACTAAACCAAAGTACTCCTACATCCCCATGTGACTCTAAAAAATCTCTCTTGGAAATTTCATAGGGATTTATGTTGCTGTCTACAACTTACTGGTGTCTAAACTGCCTGAAAGGAGGTTGTAGGGGGCGTGGGTGTTGATCTCACAAGTAATAAACAGAGGAAATGGCCCCAGGTTGCATTGGAGAGGTTTAGGTTAGGCAGAGTCATTGAGATAGTCATCAAGCTTTGGGACAGGCTGCCCAGGGAGCCGGCTGAATCAACATCCCTGTGTGTTTAAAAGTTACGTGGATACAGAGCTTAGGGACAGGGTTTTGTGGTGGGCTTGGTAGTTAGGTCAGTGGTTCCACTCAATATTCTTAAAGGTGTGTCCCAGTTGAGATGATTCTGGCATTCTGTGATCTACTTTGCTGCGTGTATTTGTTGTCAAGGTTCACCACATTTCAAATGGGAAATGAGAGATCATCGCATCACCAAGGACGTGATTCAGTTGACGTGGTTCAGGAACACTGCCATCCCAAATGTGATAAAACACACAGCGCTAAAGAGAGAGGAGCCTAAGTGTACAGATAACCTTCTTACTTTAGTGAACCTTCATCTAATATTTACCATGTTTCTTTGCTGTATGCATCACAAGGAGGTTACTCTCTAGACTGAGGTCTGTAAAAACTCCCCTATAAAAAAATCACGGTAGCAAAGTGTAAGAACCATAGTGTTTAGGATGAATTCAGGGTTGTGTTACATTTAGAAAGCAATTTGTGAAAAACATGGTTCAAACTGTTATCCAGGTACCTGAGGTTTCTGCGGTGTTAAAACTGAAATGCTTATTTTTTTTTTTATAAAAAAGTTTATTTTTAGAAAAAAAATAAACCAAACCAAAACCTTTTCCTGGAAAATCAGTTTCTTAGCCATGAATACCGTAAAGGAGAGGCTATTACTCAGCTAATGACCATTTATGTAGGAAAGACGGTTTTACTCAAATGCTCTTCTTTGGGATATTATGCAGCTTTTTATATATTATTCATTTTCAGAGCTCAGACCCATGAGATTCTTCCTTACCTGATATGGATCTTAAATAGACATTTAGTCATTATGACAGTTCATTGATCTGGAAGAGAGAACAGGTTAAGGTATCCTTTTTACAGCAGCAGATCACTACAGGGATATCCTTTGGTACCAACGTGCTCCTACCTGCTATTAGAACCAGTGGTTTGGGAAACTGCAGGATGAGGGAACATTTTTTATAGGTTGTGAATCTTTTCTGCTTCTCTGGGTAGGACTCATTTTACATAAGTTTAGTTATCTAACAGTTGCCCAGCCTCCTTACAGTATCTGCAAAGGAGAGAAAGTTTAGACAATTCTCATTATCTCACTCAAACCCTTTTTAGGGTTTTTTTATATAGATTCATAGATTCATCGAATGGTTCAGGTTGGAGGGGACCTCAAAGATCATCTAGTTCCAGCCTCCCTGCCAGGAGCAGGGACACCCCTCAACAGACCAGGGCGCTCAAGGCCCCAGCCAATCTGGGCTTGTACACTTCCAGGGAGGGGGATGCAACAACTTCCCAGGGAAACCTGGTCCAGTGTCTCAGCACCCTCATTGTGAAGAACTTCCTCCTGACTTCCAGTCTAACCCTCCCTTCTTCCAGCTTGAAACTGTTCCCCCTGCTCCTATCACTCCAAGCCCTTGGTAACAGCCCCTCCCCAACTTTCCTGTAGCCTCCTTCAGGTACTGGAAGGCCGCTCTAAGATCTCCCTGGAGTTTCCTCCAAGCTGAACCACCCCAACTCTCTCAGCCTGTCCCAATAGGAGAGGTGCTCCAGCCCTCCACTCATCCTCATGGCCCTCCTCTGGACCCGTTCCAACAGCTCAATCTCCTTCCTGTGTTGGGGGTACCAGAACTGGATGCAGTACTGCAGCGTGGATGCAGGTCTCCCTTCCCTCCAGCATGTCCACCACACCACATAGCTGTGTGAAAAAAATAAGTTGCTGATCTGAATTTGAAAAACACTGCTTTTCTCACATCTTCTGGCCTTTCCCCTTTCAAGAGCAGTGCTCACAGATTCTGTATGGAACCGATCTTGCAGCTTTCAATAGAATACTTCTTGCCTACTTGTGAAATGATCATTTGTTTGCTAAGTAGGCTATGTGTGAGTGTGCTGGATGAAAATAACGTCCCAGTAGTCGAATTAAAGCACTCGAGTCTGCCCTATTCTATCAACCTTTCATGCTTCTGTGGTAAATATTATTCATAGGACCTATTGCCATTTTTCCCTCTCAGATCAAGTCAGTGCTGAACACTGAGCAGTGAATGACAGGAGAAAGGAATGGTTTACGCTAAGTGATTTTAAGCTAGCCCATCGGTTAGAAACAATTCAGAATACTGAAAGTAAAGTCTCACAGAGATTCTGCCCATAAAGATTTTCATTTAAAAAATGAATTTGGGCATTTTTTCCCTCACTGAAGTACTGTAAATGCTGTAAAAGTGAAGCAATAAACAGAATCTAATGGCTGATCCTATCTTGCGTAGCTTAATGATCTTTACATAACAAAAACATTACAATCATTTTCAAGTGTTAGAGTACCAATGAGATTATTGAAGGCAAATTGAATGAGCCAGATACCATCAATACTTGAAGTACAAAAGATGCAGAGAACTGGAACACTGTAAATGTGAAGTCAGCTGATCTTTCAAAAGAGACTTAAGAAACCCTAGAATAATAGTATGACATCCAGAAGAGCCTTTATTGAAGAGTAGAACTTATAAAAACAGAGAAATAGTGGGTGTGTGCCATCATAGCTTTTGGAAAAGCTATTCATACTTGATATACCTACTGTGTTACTGTGGAGGATCAAAAAATATGTGGATTTACTAAATATACTTCACACAGAATCATATAATCACAGAATAATTGAGGCTGGAAAAACCCTCTGAGCTCATCCAGCCTAACCCAGGACCTAACATCACCACATCAGCCAGACCAGGGCACTAAGGGCCACAGCCAGTCTGTCCTTCAACACCTCCAGGGGTGGGGACTCCACCACTGCCCTGGGCAGCCCATTCCAGGCTCTGAGCACTCTTTGCATGAGGAAGAGCTTCCTGAAATCCAACCTAAACCTCCTTTGGTGCAGCTTCAGGCTCTGCCCTCTCAACCTGTTACTAGTTGCCTGGGGAGAAGAGCCTCACCCCCACCTAGCTACATCTTCCCTTTAGGGAGTCATACTAGTACTTGCAAAAGATATTCAATAACAAAGCCAAAGGCAGGCATTGAGGCACCTCACCAAATACTCTATCAAAGTGAAGCTGTGGAGGTAGGAAATGGGAATTCCTGGTATGGTGGAATAATTTGCTGCTGGCTAGCAAAAGGGAGACAGCAGAAAGCAATCAGACTTAGAGTAGAAGTAGGTCAGCAGTGGAGTTTCCCAATGCCTACTCAGGGAAAAGGGTGTGAATAATGAGGCAACAGAGTTTGCTGATAATCCTGTTTAATTTGTGGTAGAAAAGATGGGGTAGCTGATAGCTTCTGGCAGATACACCAGTGCTGAATTACTAACCAAAAAGATTGCAGATGGCATTCAGTATAAATACATGTGAGAAGCTGTAATGCCATCCAAACTTTTTACAGAACACAATGAATGCTGAGTGAACTCTTCTTACCCAGGAGTACGACCTGGGGTTACAGTATTCAGTGAAACTATTAGAGTAATGAGAAGCAGTGTCAACAAATCAAACTGAATAGCCTGAACTGCAGAGAAATAATAACATACAGAAAATCACTGTGCCACCCTACAGCTCCACAGTATGTCCACATCTTCTGTAGGGCATGAAATTCTCATCCTCTACAGTTTTTATCTAAAAAAGGGAAAGTAGAAACAGAGCGTTTCAGAAAATCCAAAGGTTTGATCAAAAGTCTGGAGCAGGATCCACGCTCATAGATATGGTAGGCTCTTTCAACCTACAGACAGTCTAGAAGGGTTAATAATGAAACCTGTAAACCATGGGTGTCCTAAAGCACACGGACATGGATTAGCTGCTTTCTGTGTCTCCCAGTACAAATCCAAATCACCTACTGGAAAGGAAGCTGAAGGACACTAAGAAGTGGCAAATTGAAAAGAAATCAAAAGGGGCAGTTTTCATACAGGATGAAGAATCTGGCCAAGCTACTGTTTACAGGGACAGATGTCTGTTTATGGGAGTCACTGAGTCATAAACTGCTGGAGGCAAGGAGAGTATTTTTGGGAATTAACTGTATTTGCTGGCCCCCAGATCTTCCCTGTTGGTCTCTGCCAGAGGTAGAATAGTGGAATAGCTGTATCTCAGTTTTGACACAAGTTGCCTATTTTTAGGTGATTATCATCAAATCCAACATCCTGCATGCTGTGGTTAAGAGCAGAGCACAAACAGGTCATTGTTACTTTGGAGACAGTGCATTAGAGTGATTTAAAAATAGGTGAAACATCCAAGGAACTTACTGGAAAAGACTTCAGAGTACACCGAGAAGCTTCCAAAATTATCAGCATGCATGCTCTGAGGGTGTTCAGTCTTTAAGCATTCTTTGCAATATTTTTTTTTCCAATTCAGAAGAAAATTAATCTGTTGCAGAAGCACAAAAAACAATGAGATTCCTACAAACGAAGGGTGTCTCTCCAATGTCTTTTGAAGAGAATACCCTTTGGTGCTCTAAGTCACGGCATGCCATGTGTGCTTCTGCAGCTTTTAGCTTAGCCAACAGACTATATGAATTCAGTGCAGTTTGAAAGGGTTTGTGGTACCTGAAACCTCTTCAAGAGTCTGGCAGATAAAACACAAAAGTTAATCCAGATCCCTTTGAACTAGGAGCTTGAAATCAGATAATGTTGTTGCACAGCAAAGGGCACTAAACACCAAGGTTTAACTGCAAAGTAACTGCCTTTGTACCAGCACTAAATCATCCCTTCTGAGGTGATGTGATTTAGCCCAAAATGTCAGTGAAACAGTGAAGTTTCACTGCCGGCCAGCAGGACTGGGGATGTCGTTCTCCCTCTGTGTTCATCATTGATGAGGCCCCTTCCTGGGGGCAGTTCTGGGCCCCTCACTGCAGAAGGAGATTGAGGGTCTGCAGTGGGTCCAGAGGAGCAATGAGGCTGGGGAAGTCACAGGAGGGAAAGGCTGATGAGGAGAGGCTGAGGTTTTTATCCTGGAATAGAAGAGATTCAGGTGGTACCTTCTCCCTCTCTGAAACTCCCTGAAGGGGAGTTGCAGCCAGGTGGGGGTCAGGCTCTTCTCCCAGGCAACTAGCAACAGGACAAGAGGGCAGGACTTGAAGCTGTGCCAGAGAAGGGTTAGGTTGGATGTTTCCTCATGGAAAGAGTGCTCAGACCCTGGACTGGACTGCCCAGGGCAGTGCTGGAGTCCCCATCCCTAGATGTGTGTAAGCACAAGCCTGGCTGTGGCCCTTAGTGCTCTGGTCTGGCTGCTGTGGTGATGTTAGGTCCTGGGCTGGGCTGGATGAGCTCAGAGGGCTTTTCCAGCCTCAATTATTCTGTGATTGTGTGATTCTATGTTCTTTTTTAATTCCAGTTCTTTTAAGCTGTCATGTGTCCAAATACAATAATCACAGAATTCAGTCCAGGTGTATTGTGCATTACAGGACAACATTGTCCCTCCTTCTTCATTCTTTTTCTAAATACCATCTAAGTCAACTTTTGTAATGTGATTACATGATCACAGTCACTCAGATACAGAACCGATGCAGGTTTGTGTCCTTTAATGAAGCATACAGACAGAAAGTCAATTGTTTGTTTGCTAGTGGAGTTATATTTCAGTAGAATAACAAGTTCTAAGAATCAGAGAATAAGACAACCTTGTCTGTAACTGTTTATTAAATTGAATAGTGGGGAGAAATATCTTCAGGAGCCATAAATATATTAATTGAGCCTGAGTTCTGAACTCTACTCACTCAGGTGGCAGCAGCAGCAAGACACAACTGTGTCACTGCTAAGAATGAAGGTATAAAAATAGAACATGTTCTGAATTCAGCCAAATTATATTGTACCCTTACTTTTTTCCCCACTACATCCATCGATAAAGCATTGTTGAGTTACATGCTAAAAGGTTAATGGCATACAGCCATTGCGGGTCCAGTCACAGAGGTGACACATATTCCCAGCAAAGGATGATCTTTAAGAAAAACAGTGTTTCAGGGAGAAAATCTTGAAAGGAACCAGTTGCTGGGTACCTTTCCTTGCTGTCTCTCATGTATGACGTGCTTTCATTGGCCCAGTGAGTCTAGAATGGCAATCCCTCTTCACTACATTGCCAGTCCTAGGGGATGTCTCTTCCTTTTTCCTAAATTTGCGACTGCCCAGTGAACAGGGCTGCCATCCATTCCAAAAGGCACTCTGGTTTTGCTGCCTACACAGCAGCTGCAGGTGTAGCAGACCAGTATCTTCCCAATAAGAAATAACGTGAAAATTAGAACCAGTATTTACACTGGCATCTGCAACAGCAGTGACATTTTTCTAACTCTATACTCATACCACTTCCAGCTGAGATGACTCAGAACATCACAGAATATCACAAAATATTATGGATTGGAAGTGACCTGGAAAGATCATTCAGTCCAATCCCCCTGCCACAGCAGGATCGCCTAGACTAAGTCCAGACATCTCCAGAGAAGGAGCCTCCACAAACCACAAGGGCAGCCCCCACCCAGTGTCTCAGTGAAAGATGGGTATCAAAATTCACAAGCCATTTCCCATTGCTCTCAAGGCCCATGCAAAGACAAAACAACAGCACATATTTAAATGTCACTTGAAAAGGATGCTTTGGAGTAGGCTGAGGTTAGCTAAAGTACTGTATTATCCTCCAGCAACTTCCATAGGCATTGGAGTACAGGGATAGTAATACATTCACTGTCCTCTTTTCTTAATCCTCTTGCTTGTGGAGCTGAGGCGTGGGTGGAAATCAAGATTAAAAGATAGGAGTCTAGATAACTGTGCATAGCTAAGCCCTGGAAATATTAATTTTTGTCTTTGAACTGTGCTCGCCTTGGCTGGCAGTAAATCAATGCAGGATTAGAAACGTTATTTTACACAAGATGAGATACAGGGCCAAACTGAAGAGCTCTATTCCCTGTTAATTAAACCATACAGTTCTTACTGGTCACAAATAATGATTTAAGGAGCAGAACCACACATTAGAAAATATTTTGGTCTGTCTGTGCCTAATTTTAATTAACCGAAGACATAGTAAATTGAGTAGTGTTTCACAACATAGAACTCGCAAGGTGAGAGTTGAAGGTTATGCTTTGGCTGTAGGCTATATTTTCTAAATACAACTGCTTTAAAAAACATCTTAAATGCATATTTAACTGTATAACATAAGGCACTTAAAACACTTTATTGGAGGGTATTGTTTCCATAAACAAATGTTTTAAATTAGTATAAAATTAGGGGTTAAATATTCCTGAACTTTACCACTACATACTTCAATAAATAAATTCATGTCAATCCGACTTCTTTGATTACTGATACCAATTTTGTTTAAGCAAATGATTTTCTCCATTGCATTTGCTTGCAGAAGAGGCAAAGTAGGAGTGATTAATCTCAGATTTTCTGCAGAATTCATTAAATTTGCATCTACTTGGAACTTACACTGTAGATGATTATGTTCTAGAAATCCAAGGTCCTGTTTCTATATGGTACTGGGACATGTATATCTTCCAAGTTGAATATATGTAATATCAGACAAGCAGTTGGTTGTGATGCCTTGATGCCTTCAGTATCTGGGAAAGAAATTCAAAGATAAAGATTGTAATCTAATATATATTGTACATTAACAGCTAGCACTGGTCGATCAATTGATCAGATCTGAGATGAAATTAGCCAATTAGTTCAGTTAATGTGCTAGTGGGCCAAAATAAAAACCCAGAACAACGAGGGTTCAAAACCTGCTTATGAACGTGGCTGGCAAAGCCAGAAAACCCCATAAATCCATTTGGGGAAAACCAATATGACAGTTTTAATTCAGCCCACATAAAAACCCCAGCACAAAGACATGCAGAGATGAATCACATGTACTTGCATAACTGGTCCAAACTGCTATCTTCACCCCTTAAGGGGAAGGGACTTCCAGCAGTTCTTTTTCTTCATGGGGTTCATTCGGTCTGTGAATATGTTCCTCAGCATTAGCCAGCATTTTAAGGTCCAGTCCCCTGTTCCATGTGTTTCCAAGCCAGTTCTCCATTCCCACTGGGCCAACTCCTACATGAAGGAAGGAAAAACTCTACATCTCAGCAAACAATGGATTCACTGGTCTCTGAGGTTTCACTCTCTCTCCATTCACCAAGTTCCCAGGGCAAGATGGCTGCTGTGCCCAGCCCAATGCCATGTGTGTCTTCCCTGAACAAACAGGTGGAAGTCAAGTGAAGAAGGACCAGAAGACAGAAAGCTCCAAACCAGCCATACCAGTTCTCAGAGTCTAACAAAATGTCATGATTTCCCAATGCCTCAGGCAAGAAACCTGCTCAAATTCAAACCACCACAACTGTCAACTGCCCATCCCTTTGATTTGCAACCACAGCGTCTGTCTATTGCTCTCCTTTCAACACTGGCATGTGAAATCATTAATTACTCCCCATTATTTCTGCTTCTTAGGTTAATCGTTTTGCACCGGAGAAGAGGACTGAGAACTTTGCCTACCTTCATCTGAGGACGTAGCTTTTCACAGCATTTTCCAAGTAGTTTTGCTTTTCAAGGAATCAGTTGTAGTTGAAAACATCAGTGCACAAAGTTCTTTTAACAATGAGACTAAATGAAACTCTTTTTTAATGCTGAGGGCCAGGAGCACAGACAGTAGTACAAAAGGGTGCAAGACAGATTAACTTCACTAAGTGATGTCAGGTCTTCTTGGAGAAGGAATGAGATCAGAGTCTGATAGCTATTACAGGAGGTGACATCACCAAACCTCTCTCATAGTCTTTTGAAGTAGAATCTCTTGATTGAGTTAGGCAGAGCAGACAGGAGCTGGAAAAGCTAAGTCTCTTGACAATAGACCAGAACTTGGAAAGGAAAATAGAGTAGGAGGTTTTGGAGGATGAGAAGAGCTGCAGGGAAACTGTGGCAGGAAAAGGAGCAGGCTTGGCAGCCTGGTCTCCTGTCAGTACAGACTATAACTATTCCTTTGCTAATCAGAACATCAGAGAAGTGCTAGGGAGCAACATGAGGGATAGATAAGGGACTTGCATTTCCTTCAGTTTCTGAATCTCATTTTCCCAGAGTTTTTCTGATAACCTTCTAAAGCTTCTAGAAGGTCCCACAGAAAATAACCCTATTTGGGTTTTTGTGTCTTGAAACCAGTGCAAAACTGTATGATTGGTGGCAGATGGGGAGTAGAGTTTTTGTCTGAACTTGCATTTATTTTGGGGGGAAGAAACCTTACTCTTTACTGAAGTATTTGGCACCAGCTTTTCTAAATTCATGGGCGTGTGTGTGCTCAGAGTCCACAAGAAATATTTCTTTCCTGATATGACCATAACTAAAGGTTGAAAATGGTTTATATTAGGTCACAATAAGAACAGATTGACGTAATGTATAATGAATGTGCCATTGTGAGTGGAGGTTAAGACTTATCTAAACTTAAATGTTTTGTGATGACAAACTGAATTTCTCAAAGACTTTTTCTATGGAAACTTAACATTAACCCTATGAATGTTACGGCTACATCTACATTAGCACAACAAATCTGTGGTCATACGGTGTCCATAATTCTAGAGCAGTTCACTTTCAAGATGAGAGACTGCATACAAATCGGTTGTTGGGAAGAGAGAATCATAGAATCCTCATGGCTGGGAAGAACCTCCAGGATCATCAAGTCCAGCCCTCATCCCAACATCTTCCTAACCCCTAGACCATGGCCTCAAGTGCTTTATCTTTTAAACCCCTCCAGGGATGGTGACTCCACCACCTCCCTGGGCAGCCTGTTCCATTGCCCACCCACTCTCCTAGGAAAGAATTTCTTCGTAATCCAATCTAAACTTCTTTGATGCAATTGAGACCTGAGGCCATTTAGGAGAAGAGATCAGCACCAGCCTTGCTACAACCTCCTTTTAGGTAGCTGTAGAGAGCAGTAGGGTCTCCTCTCAGCCTCCTCTTCTCTAGACTAAATAACCCCTGTTCCCTCAGCTGCATCTCGTAGGTCCTGTTTTCCAGAACTCTCATCAGTCTTGGTTCCCTTCCCTTGTTTCCCTTCCCTTGTTTCCCTTGTTTCCAGTGGCTCTACAGTGTAGATGATTGTCTGGCACTGCCCTGGCTGTATTTATTACACTGCTGTATTCAGAGTTTTAGGGAACTCAGCTCCCAATACAACATGCCTAGTAGTTCCTCTTGATGTCCTGCCTTATTAGAGCACTGAACTGTTATGACTAGGACCAATTCCTTGGAGTCACTGTTGTAATGTATTTACCTGGTAAGTTGCCCAAGTTTGGATGAAGTTTACAGAATCCCTTATATAATCAATAGATGGAAAAGCACTTCCACATATTGATTTGGGACATGCAAACTAGGTTGTGCTCTCTTTATTCCTCTCAAGAGCAGTCAGTCTTTTCATAGAATCACAGAATCATTAGGGATTGGAAGGGACTTTGGATCACCCAGATCTAGGATCACCTACATCAAATCTCACAGCAACACATCCAGACGGATGAACACCTCCAGAGAAGGAGACTCCACAACAGCAAAAGGAACAATGCCTCCTGACTTTTTTCTTATTGCACAGAAGTGACTGGTTGCTACTGGCAACTTTGCAGTCATGATGTCACAACTGAATCTGCCACCCTCACTCAAAGTAAAAAGAACACCTCTTGGTGCTTAAATGAGTTTCTGAATCACTCAGAATTGGATTCACATCTTCTCTGAATGAACCAATTTGTAGAAAAATCTGTCTTAGCAGGGTGATGATGGCTGCTCTGTAGTATCTGAAATGCACAGAGCCAACTCCCCATTGTGTCTTTGTTAGGGGCACTGGCCTGCACAGAACCTAGGAGCTGCAATTTGATTTCACTGAGCTGTCTGTATTCCTGTTGAATCTGTGCCTTATAGTGCTTCTGTGGGAAAATGTAAGCATAGTACTTACAGCTCTGACTTCAACTGGATTCTTTCCAAAGGTTTTTCTTTAGTACAGTTGGGGTCTAGTCTAGAAAAAGCCACTTTCTTTGGAATGAGCTATGAGATTTCCCTAGAGAGTAAAGAAAATCAATATTAAAAGAAAAATCATGCTGGCACTCGCCATTGCTCAGTGGAGTTTTGTCTTCCCTGCTGTAGGCAAATATTTTTCTACAAAAACCAGGAGATCACTCATGGGATCTAAAGTTAGGTGTCCACTCAAACTTTGGCAGATAGTGTGAGTGTCCATGTAGCAGGGAATTACATCTGAATAATGCAGGTACATGCCACAGCATCGTTATAGGTAAGGGCTGAGCCCAGTGATGGGTAAGAAACATGGTTTTGAAGAGTGGCTGCGAAAGAGCTATAGTGTATTTGTCTTGAAGATAATGGGGATGGTTATACAGCACAGATTGGTCAGGTAATTGAGCTCTAATTCTCCCGGTTTCGAGCTCAGCCCAGCTGGCCCATGCTTTTCACTAGTTTTGACCGATGTAAATGCTAATCACACTGCCACATTCTCCACTGTCAGCCCCTCTTTCTGACTAACACCATTGAGACTTCCGTTCACATCCACCTGACTTTCAGAGAACTCCTGGGTAATGAAGTGGCTTTTCTTAATTGCCTCCAAATCTTCGGAGAATTTCCTGAAGAAATCCGTGTGGAAGGCTGGCTGTGACCAGCACTGCACTTGCCAAGTCACTGGGATGCATTGAGTCCAATATGTTCACTAGGTTAACTTTCACTGGGAGCAGGGAGGGGGGTGTTACAGGTAGAGAGAAGATGATGCATAGTCACAGAAGAAGAGAGATTACTATTGAGTAGATGTCATACTGGAATAGGGCACAGGACACAGATGCAGAATGGACCTTTGTGAGACCAGAGGAAGCTGAGCAGCAATGTAAGTGATGGCAGCAGAAGCAGGAGTGCAAATCCAGAAGCAAGAAAAGACAACTAGATAATAAAAAGCTGTGAAGAAGCTGGAAGAGGCAGCTTTACATTGAAAACCTCCTTTGTCAGAACTGGCAGGCAGAGAGGTCAATGCTGTATTTTGGTAGCTAGGCCAGAGTTAGGTAATATGTGAAATGTGAGAGAGTCTTCATAGGACCTGGGGAGAGAGAAGATTACATGGAACAATTAATACCCCATAGGTAACTGTTCAGAGCAGAGTAACTCTGGATTGGCAAATGGATGATGTGCTATACCAGGCTGAAGGAGAGGGAGAAGTGCCAATGTCAAAACTACCAATCATTAATTATGAGAGTGATTTGAATAATGAAAAAAGAAGACAAAATAAAATAGATCAACAACATGCACAGCGAGGGCCATTTTCTTCGTCACCTATGAGTTTAGTCAGGTGCTGTTATTTCACATGGAATACCTGCTGAAAGCTAATTTACAGAAGAGTTTCAAAAAGAAGCAGTGGATTCCTGCATTGTTCAAAGAACAAAGCCACCTTCAAAAGGAAGGCAGTAAGCCTTCATAAAGATGAAAAAGACAGACAGTGATATACAGAGCACAAAAGAATGAGGAGGAAGGACAGGAAGAGTCATCTTTATAGCTCCAAGTTTCTTCCAACTCCAGACATAATTCACTGAAAGAGAAAAGCTGTTCCTGTGAGAAATGTAGGTCCCTACATGAGATCCTGAATAACAAGTTGCAGGTGAGGGGAGTTTCAAGCAAATATTTTCAATGTTAAATAATTTGGTTAAAAAAATGGAGAAAAAAAGAAGATGAGAAAGGCATTTTATTTGTTATAATGGAGAGGGTTGTACACAGGACACCTTTCAAAGCAGTGCAACCATTTAAGCAGCTGCAATGCAGCAGCTTTGAGATTGTCTGAGAATAAAAGTGCATTTCTCTAATCAGGTATCTTTGAGCTTCTGGTGTACTGGTTGAGGTGTGGGTAGTTTTCTTCACAGCAGCTAGCATGGAGCTGTGTCATGGATTTGTGCTGGAAATGCCATGGTCAGTTAGACCACTGCCATTTTAGGGACAACCACCCCACTGAAATGGAAACCACAGGGAAATCCAGTGCAGCAGCCAGATTCCCAATGGTCAATTCTGTTGTGCATAGTCATGTGTGCTTCATGGCACTGTGTCCCTCCCTCTTCAGCAGCAGAGAGAAACACTGTGAATGTGGTTTGAAACCACAATGGTTTAAATTTGCAGATTTAAAGTAGAATACGAAGGAAACAATGAAGGCTAAAATTTCTGCTGATTCTGTTAACAGACAATTTTAACTAAAAATTCTGGATGCATCAGATTCTCAGATCTGAGACAGGCTATTCAGGCAGGAACAGAAAGCTGACAGAAGAAGGAAAAATACTGAGCCCACACAAAGCACCATGAAAGTTTGCAACAGAGCTGTTAACTGACTGCCAGGAAAGTTCTACCTGTCTTTTGGGTCCTGCAGGTTATCCTTAACTCAGTGCAGTATCACTTGGAATAATGGTCCAGAAGGAAAGATGACTTTTTAGCATCATGAAGAGTGATGCACAAAGTGGATAAGCAGAAGTGTGTCCACTGAAGGATAAAGAAGCCGCACATTTGCATAGACTGGAGGGACTAAAATGAGACCACTACCAAAATCTTACAGTGAAGAAGAATCACTCTAGGTAAAACTGAGGGTTACAGTTTGGGGCTAGGGACAGACATGCACAAGATCTCGTCACTGGAAGCTATTTCCTTATGAAGGCAGTTGCCTCACCACTCTTGGTAAGCACATGGAACTGAACAGGTCATATGGAATCAGACCTGCGGTAAAAGAAATTTGTGTGGCTCGCAAGGGTTTTCAGAGATGCAAATGACACCACTGGTGTTTAGGATTGAAGACAGTAGGGACAAGATGTAACAGATGACATCCTCTTTGTTGCCCCTCTACTAGGAACAGCAGGGCTGCAAAACTGAAATTATAGCTGAACAAGATTGCTTACTTTATTCTTGGAGCATCATACTTGGGACCCCCCACCACACACCCACCTCCAGATAGCTGTATCCTGATGTTGGACAAGGGATAGGCAATGTTGTAGCATCTTACCTAATGATCAAAACATTCAAACCTTTCTATCAACATCGACTTTTTGAGCTGCTTACACTCTCTGTGTTTTTTTTAGGCGATGCCTGGTCA
This sequence comes from Upupa epops, assembly GCA_013397515.1. NCBI lineage: Eukaryota > Metazoa > Chordata > Aves > Bucerotiformes > Upupidae > Upupa > Upupa epops. Next base: position 250,101 of record VZRI01013845.1, on the reverse strand, counting down.
AGGAGGGAATGTAGACATTATTCCTTCCACAAAAATCAGTGTGTAGCAAGGACTGGGAAGCAGCAACATGAACTGAAACTGCTTCTGTGAAGTGAAAAAGCAGCAGTGCATGGTGGAACAGTGAGACAAAGTCTAGGGAGCCATGACTTGTGGCTTTTCTGTCAGCACCACTCTTAGTGGGAGGAGAAAGACACCAACCACATGAAAAGCGATTTGGGCAATCAGGGAGAAGTTCAAACAGAGCATTCCCTTGTAAAGGAACTGCACTCCAAACAGGAATACTTCCCAGAAGGTCACATCCTCTTGGCTGCCCACCACTGCCTGTTGATAATGCTGAAGTGCAAAAGCTGTGTGCTGGGAAGAGGACTGCGAGCAGGTAAATGTTCTCACCTTTGTCTGAACTACAGCATCTCCAGTAGCTTTTGCAACTGTCTCCAGCTCCCATAAAGCTACTGGAAGCAGGGAGAGCAGAAGGAAGAGATAATATCCAGTCACCATGCACCCTGTAGACCACAGAACAAAGCAGAAGACTCATTACTTCTTTCACGGCTTTGCTGCTGCAAGCTGTTACTCTGGTTTCTGCAAAGTAAGCGATCTGTCTGGCAGTGTCAGAACAGCGAGAGCAGTCGGGTTTTTCCACCAGACCTGCTCTCCTTTTGTTTTGGAGGACAAACTGAAATCTCCTGGCAGGAGATCTACAAAATTTGTACAATTTACCCAGCAGTGAGAGGTCCCTCACAGCACATCACCACCTCCTGCAGCCAGTCAAATGCCAACACCGAGTCAGCAGCTGAAATGAAGACTCTGTTGAAGAAGACACCAAATGGAACCTCTGGCAGACCATACCTGGATGTAGAAACACTGTCACAAATGACATGAACTAACAACCGCTTGGTACAGCGCCTGGTGCCGAGGTACTGTTACATCCTGGTGCCTGTAATTCTGTGACATACAGAGATGACAAGGAAGATGTGCACGACAAAGAAAAGTGGCACAGAGAAAAGTTCACCACCTTTCAGATGTGTGCTGTGGAGGACCTCGAGAACATTTTCACAGGACACAATGCAGCATGCAAGAGAATTCTGTAACAAGGCTTGTGAACAGGCATTTAATTCACTCAAGTCCTCTCTATTGAAGATATCAACAGACTGATATGGGGATGGTAAAATAGACCCTCAATAAATGAGCCATACCTTGAGTAGCTTAAGATGTATGTAAGAAGGTACTTAAAATATGTAATTTACAGCAGGACAAAGGCAAGTCTCCTCAGAACCAGAAAATCTCTCCTTGACATCAACACCCGTCCACAGAAGAGTTTCTGAGCAGCGCTGAGGTGTGAAAGCACAGCATTTTCAGGAACTTCCCTAGATGCCACCAAAGTTAAAACGAAGGTAATAAAAATAAGACTTTGTGCTAATGCACGTGCTCCCACACACGGAACTTTATGAGGAGCAGTCCGTAAATGGAAGAGAAATGGAGGTGGCACAAAAGGAGGAAGAGAATTATTCGGTGTCCAGCAGCAGTATTTTGAGACAAAAGGTGGAGTGCTGCACTGCACTGGCAGTGTTTCCACTCTCTCCGCTTGAATAACAAGCAGATAGAATATAAAATATATATAAATATAATATAATATATATAAATTAATAGCAGCTACTGTTAAAGTGACTAAATATTTGGGGGAAAGCCAGTGTTTTTACAATGACTGTGCTTTGAAGGTTACTGACGTCCTGCATCACTGGGGCTACGTTGGCTCTCTTTGAAATGTTTTCTATTTGTGTCTTTTAATCAGATTATGAGGAATACAGCCATCTCGTAGAGGTTGGCATGCCAGATTCCTAGTGAGGCCACTGATACGACTGTCACCAGATATCCTTGACCGGTACCATGTCAAGCAGCTCTGGGATTCAGAGAGAGGCAATCACAAGTGACAGGATGACTGACAGTTCTGACAAGGGATTGCGGAATACACTACATTGTCCTTTGCTGAGGGAAAATGACCTAAACTGCTCTGTTAATTCAAATACCCCTCAGCAACACGTGCTTCTCTGTGGCATATGATTATATTGTCAAAAAGGTTGGCAGAAAGAGGTCCTCCTTCTAGTGCATAAATGAATTGCTCCTGGTTTTTACTGTGCCCAAGGAACAGAGTTGAGAGACGATGGTCACTGTACAGAGCATAACCACCAGCCGGCTTTCTCCCTTGTGTTCAGGGAATGTTTAACTCTCTTCCTCAAACACTTTGCTGAATTTTTCTCTGAAGTCAGGATCAAAAAAATCCTTCTTTTGTGTTCTCCGTGCAAATGATCTCAGGCAGAAAAACTGTACATCAATGAGCAATAGAAAGGAAAACCTCACAAAGGATGAAGGAGAGGAGAAGCAGCAGATGTAAAAAAGATAAGTAAAAACTCTAACAAAAGCTAGAAGTGCTGTTTTAAGATTCTCCTCTTTTTCTTTGTTTTTGGGTTTAAAACAAACTTATGTAACAGTGTGGGGGTGTTTGTTTATGTGTGGGGGTGTATTTAACTTGATGCTAGGCTCTTTCGAAAGAAATCACTTAAATTTCATATCTGGAACCTTTGATTTGATGGTCTTCATATCTACTTGCTTTTTCTCTTGCGATCTTTCCACAGGGAAGTTCTCACTGGCATCACTAAGCTTTGATTTAGGCTATTAGATCATATTTTGCTCTCTAATCTATCTACTGACATTATATTCTTTCTATGGAGATAAAAGGTCTATTATTGTCAAGTGGATATGAAAGCATTCTCTGCCTCAAGGTGTTTGTCTGTTACACAAGGGAGGGAACGGGAAGAAATGAAGATGCTCTTATGGACGTGGCCACTTGATCCATTAAAAAATGTATGACTAACTGTAGGTGCAAAGCACTTCATTTACCATGTTATCCAGGGTACCAGTTAAACCTTCAGCCAACTCTGGGCTTCGCTGTTTTATTCCTAAGGGGAAAAGAGGGCTGGCTTGTGGTCTGCTTTCAAAATGAGGTTAAAAACGGGAACTAATGCTGCAGAAATGTTAGTTCAAAAGGGGTTACCATGCTAGGAACTAGCTGGATGGAGTACTGGCAGAATGGTGACAGGGAGCTGGGGTAGATTTGAGGCAGGTAGGGACTGGCCCCTAAGAGATGCAAGTGTTTCGCTGGTGACACTAGTGAAAAGGTCTGAATTCTAATGTGATTTCTCTGTGTTCATCTTAACCCATGAGATTTTCCATCCTACTTTTACCCCTGTCCTAATTAGGATGGCAGTGATTGAGAGGCTGGGCATGAATTTGGCCCTTTGCCATCACAGTCAGACTGGAAAGTTCTAACGAAGACTTCCTGAAGACATCAGTGAGACTTTACATTGAAATCCATGCAGAAATGCAGAAAACTCTCATTTTAGATTGGCCAGGCCCATTTTTACTGACATAGGCTTCCCTAGCTTCATTTTGCCACAGAAATTTAGATCTATAAATTAACTGACACCAGAGCCTCCCTTGAAACCTTGAAACTGCTTAAAGTGTGCTTCCTAGTATCTTGCTGCGTGTCAGAACAGTCTTTTGGTTGCACTATTCATCAGAAGAAACTCCCCAAGGCCACCACAGTGCTGTTTCCCAAAATAGCTTGTGCAACTGAGATGCGTACCCTCTGGATATACAACAGCGACAGCCACTGGAGCTGGGGGCCTCTCAGTCCCTGAGCACCACACCTGGAGATATGAAGTGCCCTGATTGTAGTCACTTCCAGTCACCCTGGAAATCACACTTGATTCAAACCAGAGAAGGTGAAAAAAGGATTCATTTGCTAAAACTCAAACACTTCATGGAACTGAGAAGAATTAAAAATACATCCAACTGCTCTCTTCTCCTTTGCTGCTGAAGAGCTCAACTTCCTTATTAAAAACTGAACTCTACGATTACCTAGACAACCCCAGTCCCAGTATTTGGTGTCACCGTTTTGATAGTTCTCATCCATCTGTTTGGGACATTCACATTTCCTACTTCCTATGCCTGTGATCCAAGCAGAAAGAGGGCTGACCATTGTTATCATCACATTTGCTTAAAGATGCCACCTTATATGAGTCTGGAATAAATACTGCACAACCTTTGTCCTTCACTAAACTTCTATGAGGACTGTAATGTGCGGTGAAGCATGGTGCCCTTTTCTGGTGAGTGGAGTAATTTCACACCTTAGACTGATGGCTTCTCAAGAGTTAGCTCTAGTGTTTCACATAAAACATCTAGACGAGCAGTTTTTATGGAGATAGACGTGTGAGCTAAATGCAGATCCTTACTGGTGTTAGCTCCAGAGTGGATATTAAGGTCATCAAGGACTTTGGGTGTTTAAAGTTTGAGCCATTTTGAAATACAACACAACTGCCTGCCAGAGCAAAAGAAAAATGCCAAAGCAGTGTGCTGATGCTGTGGCAGATAACAGCAGCAGTCTGACGTTGTGCTCCTCATAAAGCTGAGCTTGGAGCTGTGAAAATCCCGGGGCTGCAGGCAGTAGGTGATACTAACTTATTTCCAAGAGCAATTAGGATTGAACAGGTTTTGCTGCCAGGTTGGTGGTTAAAGCCTATCTTGTTGTGTTACCAGAGTGATCACAACATTTGCCTTCTCTACAGCATCTGTTCAGGATGACGCTTTGCCAGGCTTTATGTGCTATTAATATATTATTTAGCAAACACTTGAAGGGGTGTGATGGTGTCAAGAACGTTCTGGATAACAAATCTTATTCCTCCCACTCTGCTGTCGCTTCATTTGTTTTCCACAAGGGTATTTCTCGACTCCGAATTTGATCCCTGATACCTGTGAAATGAAGGAAAAAGTATGGAAAAGAGCATACTTTGTTTTCTAATTATTTCCAATTAGAACTATGGTTCGAGTTCAGAAAATAACTCTTCCTCAACCCCAAAAAAGCTTTGCTTTCTCTTTGGAGTCATGCTAATTTTAGTTCAATCCAATTAGGCTATTTTTTTTCTGTAATAGCTTCATCAGGAGTGAACACAGCGTGCAGTATGGACTTCACACTCGAGTCCCATGAGCCTCTGATCGGTGCGTTGTCACCACAACACAAGCAAAATCAACTTTGCTCAACAAAACACCTCTACCAGCTGTCTCTTTTGGGATGTGGTCAGCTGTCTTCAGAAAGAACAGGTCTCTCTTTCTTGTCTATTGAAGAAAAGGAAGTTGGACACTGACTCTACATATAACTAAAGCTGGAAAACAATTCTTACCTGTGAAAATATATGTGAGAGCAAGTCCATCCAGAGTGCTGCCTACCTGCCTACAGTATCACCCCTCCTCCTTCCTTTTACCAGGCAGGGTTCCTAAAAGGAGTAATAAAGTCCCTGTTGCTGAGCGTTGACACCCCTAAATATCCAGCGCAGGTTTCTAGAACAGGAAGAAGCCACAACTTTCTTGTTGGGCTGTTACAAATGAGGATGGGGCACTGGAGGGGGCTGCCTGGGGGGTCTGTGGGCTCTCCTTTTCTGGAGACATATTAAATCTGCCTGGACCTGGTCGGGTGTCCTGCTGTGGCAGGGGAATTGGACTGGATGATCTTTCGAGGTCCCTTCCAGTCCTTGATGATTCTATGATTAGAAAGGAGGGACTTGAAGCCTGCAGAAAACAGGTGGCCAAGACGGAGAATTAAAATAGGAATAGGAAAGGTGGGAGATTAGGAGGAATTATGATTGTCCTACAGGTTTCTGGAGACAGAAGGAATTGCTTAAAGCCCAGGGAAGATGTAGTGAAAAGCAGCAGGGAAAGATGGTAACTAAGGGTCATGAAATCCTGCTTCTCCTACAGCAGAGGGTGGTTTTTTACAAGTGGAAAGTAGTAGATTTGTAGATCTGTCTCCTTTTTCACACGGTTTCATTCTGCTCTGGGATGAAATGCAGCTATGACAGCTTATTTACTGCTGTACCTGAGACCTTGCGTGTCCTTTCCATTTTCCCCTCAAAGATTTTAAAGCGATGGGAGAAGAATACACACAGGATGTTCGTGTAAAGTTTCCCTATCCTGTAGCTGTTGTAAAGATTGGTTAAAAAAGAACATAAAATTCCTTTGCTTGTGATTTCATCTCACTTAGGGCCCTTTTCCATCAGTAGTTTCTTGGGTCACTCGTTTCTGTCTGCGCTTCCTTCTTTTTTTTCTCTGTTATGGGTAACATCTCGGGGTTATTATTATAATTTCCTTTGCCACTTTTAGAACCTCCCTTGGTTTTCCTTATTGGCAATTTACGCCAGCCCTGGCATCTGTCTTATCTGGACAAGATCTGCCTCATATTGTGCTATTTACACAAAATCCCCATGTGTTTTTGAAGAAGGCTTCTTTACCCCCTGACAATGTGCTCATTCCCCTGCTTAAAGCTGTGGGCTTCCTTTTTTCTCTTGCTATTTGTTGTCTCTGGAATTGCTCCTTACGTACTTTCCTGTCAAATTTGTAGAGTGCAGGGTGTTCCTTTCTGTATTACATTCTTCAGCAGGCTGTTAACCTTTTCTATCAGCATTTAGAGTTTGCCCTTTCACAGTTCGTTGTCACAACGTTTGCCTTCTGGGAGATAATCTTAGCTGTAATATCAAATCCAATTTTATCCTGATGCCCAATGGAACTCGAGTAACCTTTGTAGATCCGTATAATAAATGTGATTTTAACAGGACTCAATGTAGGGGATGAAATTCTCTACATTACTGGCGTCACCGTTACTAACTAATGCTCCTTAGAGTCTGGTGCCTTCTTGGTTGAAGTGATGACTCGAGACGCTTTGGTCCTACCTAGGAAATGACTTCTAAACTCATGCAGTGCTGCAACTTCTGCTATTGATTCGATGTGCTAACAAAGCAGCTGGTATTAAGCAATTACAAGGACATTGTTGAGTGATGTCTGACATAGATAAAAGTGCAGGGCCCAAGAGGAGTATCTAATAGCAAGCATTAATACAGGTGAAGATGCACTTATACCTCACAGAAGGTAGGGAAGCAAGAGGTATTTAAGCAGGTATTTAAGAGATATTAGGGAAGCAAGACAGTTTAATAGGACAGAAAAGGAAGGGAAAATAAAGATTAGATCACATACAAAGCAAGTAACACACAGTACCATTGCTCACCACCTGCTGACTGATGACCAGACAGTCCCCAAGAGACAGTGTCCTGCAGCTAACTCCCCCCAGTTTACTGCACGTGTCCTGAGCATGATGTCAATGGTGTGGCATATTCCCCTGTATGCTCTGTGTCAGCTGTGGTTGCTGTTTGCCCTCCCAGCTTCTTCCTGTGCAGTCCCAGCCTCTGCTGTCAGGACAGGAGGAGAAACTGAAAAGTCCTTGACACAGTATAAACACTGTTTAGCAACGATTAAAACATCTGTGTGTGATCAACAGGATTCTCATTCTAAGTCTAGAACACAGCACTGTACCAGATACTAGGAAGATAATTAACCCCAGCTGAAACTAGGACAAGGCTCATGTGTTTATTCTCTGCACAAACAGAAGCAGCTTAAAAATTGTGACAAGAACAGTCTTCATAGTTCGATTCACAGCTTTATTCATGGCCTGGATGAGGGGATCAAATCTCCCCTTAGTAAATTTGCAGATGACACCAAACTGGGGGGAGTATCCATCTGCTGGAGGGGAGGAAGACGCTGCAGAGAGATTTGGACAGGCTGGGTTGATTGGCAGAGGCAAATGGGATGAGGTTGAACAGGGCCAAGGGCAGGGTCCTACATTTTGGCCACAACACCCCCATGCATCTACAGATGGGGGGGATGAATGGCTGGAGAGCAGCCTGGCAGAGAGGGACCTGACAGTACTGGGTGACAACCAAGTGAAAACAAGCCAGCAGCGGTCCGGAAAGCCAATGGCATCCTGGATTCNACTGGGTGACAACTGAGTGAAAACAAGCCAGCAGTGGTCCAGAAGGCCAGTGGCATCCTGGCTTCTTTAGGAATAGTGTGGCCAGCAGGACTAGGGACGTCATTCTTCCCCTGTACTGGGCACTGGTGAGACCTCCACTCAGGTACTGGGGGCAGATCTGGGCCCATCATTTCAAGAAAGAGATTGAGGGGCTGGAGCATATTCAGAGGAGCAATGAGGCTGGGGAGAAGACTAAAAGAAAAGTCTGATGAGGAGACGATGAGGGAGCTGAGGGTGTTTAGCCTGGAGGAGACTCAGGGGGGACGTTATCACTCTGTACAACTATCTGAAGGGAGGTTGTAGTCAGGTGGGAGTTGGGCTCTTCTCCCAGGCACCTAGTACCAGGACAAGAGGGCAGAGCCTGAAGCTGCACCTGGGGAGGGTTAGGTTGGATGTTAGGAAGCCCTTCCTCAGGGAAAGGTTGCTCAGACCCTGGACTGGACTGTCCAGGGCAGTGGTGGAGTCCCCATCCCTGGATGATCTTTTGAAGTCCTTTCTAGTCTCTAATATTTTGTGATTCTGTGATTCTGTAATTTACCTCTTTCTTTCTCATGTCACTCACTGTATAGAAGGTCAACTACGCTTGTCAGTATTACTTGGACTAAATTTATATCTGTACTTTATAAATCTGTTTTACATCTGAGGTTTTAGCAATAGACCATGATTGAATTCACATTTTCTGCCATCTGTTAATAACCTCTCGTGTTCTCAGTATTACTGTGAAGTAAAATGCTCGTACGTTGAAGCAGACTACAGCAAAGTGACAGTCTCCTGTGCCTCTTGTTGTACAGACACTTCAGGCAGCTGAATGTCTCAGCAGATACTTAGGGCTCATACCTGTGTCATTGATAACACAACCCAAACAATACTTGTTTTTCCAGGACTTCTGAGTTTCACTCCCCAGGAGGTCACTGTGTTTGTGAGAGAATCCACCTGGTTTCTCAGGCTTTCCAGAGGGAAGAAGTTTCATTTGGAAAATAAGACCAGTTCAGTGAAAGGTTGATGGACAGGGGCTTTCAAGGTCAGGCTTGCCTAAGATGCACTGGGGATTCTACATGACACCAAGTCCACTCAAATGTCCAAATGTTCAGAGAGACAAAACAAGCGACAGGTAGCCCTCAAACGTCAATACCAGCAGTTTCACACTGCAGAACAACCCCACCTGTGTCTGTGATTGCATTGCCCCAGCTGGGGCTCCTGCAGCATTGTCCCAGTTGGTAAGAAATCACAGCTCTTTGAAAAATAAGAGAGAAGATAACTGTTATTTCACTAATAACCACAGGGGATTCGTGCACTGCAACACCATTAACATCAAGTAGAAACTCAATATTTACTGTCATAACACAAATTCCATGGTCAACTGGGAAAAAATGCCCAGAGTTTGAGAAGTTTTAGAGAAAATTTAAGTAGCAACGTGGCCAGTTCTTACACAGCATCATCCTTAATGGCTCCTTTTATTTATTGTGCTTACCCCCTTCCAGACCCTTGTTTTATCTACCTGTCACCTCTCTTTTTATTTGAAGAGTCAGCCCCTTGGGAAAAAAACCAACACTGTTCTCTTTGTGACACCACCACTAATTCATCCTGGGACCTTTTCTCTTCTCAAAAAGCTTTATCCATCAGTTAGGGCCATGAGAATGATCAGAGGGCTGGAGCACCTCTCCTATGAGGCCAGACTGTTCAGTCTGGAGCTGAAGAGGAGGAGGCTCTGAGGTGACCTTATTGTGGCCTGCAGTATCTGAAGGGGGCTATCAAAAAGCTAGGGAGGGACTTTTAGGATTTCAGGTAGTGACAGGACTAGGGGGAATGGAGCAAAGCTGGAGATGGGTAGGTTTAGACTTGATGTGAGAAGGAAGTTCTTCACCATGAGAGTGGGGAGAGCCTGGACTGGGTTGCCCAGGGAGGTGGTTGGGGCCCCGTCCCTGGAGGTGTTTAAGGCCAGGCTGGATGAGGCTCTGGCCAGCCTGCTCTAGGGTGGGGTGTCCCTGCCCATGGCAGGGGGGTTGGAACTGGATGATCCTGTGGTCCCTTCCAACCCTGACCGATTCCATAACTTCTTCCCAGGGAGGGTGATGGGGCACTGGAGGGGGCTGCCCAGGGAGTTTGTGGGGTCTCCTTCTCTGGAGATGTTTGCAACCTGCCTGGACTTTGTCTAGGTGATCCTGCTGTGGCAGGGGGATTGGACTGGATGATCTGTCAAGGTTCCTTCTGATCCCTGATGATTCTATGATTCTATTCTATGACTCTATTTCTCTAAACAGCTCAGTGATCACGTTTTCCTGTCAACCATACCTCCCCTCACCACTGGAACCAATGTGTAATGACTTAGTTTTCCAACATTTCCAATATCAAGGCTTTTATAGAAAAATAAAAGGATTTCTAAGCTCAGAAAGTACAAGCCTGTAAGCACAAGCAGCAAGAGAATGCTTCTTCAAATACCACCCATTTGAGCATCTCTTGGAGCCATGCTACCTGGTTGGATGCCCTCAGACTCACCTGCTAAGTGTAGACAGCACCTAGGTGAAATGTGTAGACTCAGACAGGGACACTAACATCTTTAGGAACTTAAATCCTTTCAAAAAAGCCTTTACATACCCTGAGCACAGAGATGCTGTAGACAAACTGTGTGAAGGCGTTGATCTCTTCCCCTCTTTTCCAATGCATTATCTCCTCTTGTGCTGCACTTACATGCTTAGCAGTCGACAGAAAAATGTAATAATGTCTTTCCTGAAAGGGTCAGAGGAGCGATAGACCTTATACAGTGCTGGCAGGAACCCTCAGAACTACTGTTTTCCTGCACATGGCATCAAACGAAGCAGACATGGTTTCAGTAACTTGAGGTGTAGTCTCCTGTACCATAGAAACTGTACTCACATCTCTGATGAGGTGCCACTAGTTTCCAGTATCATGTAATCCAGTAGCTCCAGTGCTGCCTTTGCTAATACTAAAATGACATCAGGCTTCAAATTAACTCTGCAAGGCTTCTGTGCTGGGGTTCTCTGGGCTGCTGTGTCCTGGCTTTTCTAGACCATACCTTGAGCTTGGGCTTAGAGTATTGTGATTGCCCGGTGAACAGGTCACTATTATCAAACTTGTCTTGTTTTACTTTGCTTTGGATAACCCTGTGATGTAAAACCTATCGCTAAAATAATTTGGATGTATTATCTGTAAGTGACAAATACTTAATCTCTTTCGAATGAACTATCTATAACTCTAGAAAAATGACGTGTCCCTGAGTATGAGGGTAATGAGATAACACAGCCTTTGAAAGTGTAAGCAATGGATTATGACAGAGGCTCTACAGCTCTAAAATATCTAAGTGATTTTGCTTTAGAGAGAGTTAAAGGAATGTAATTTTGGAAGCTGGGTAAGAAAAGTTTTTAGGGATAATAAAATTAGTAAGGATGAGATATCCATTGCACCTAAAATATACAATATCAAGTAAATTCAGATGTAATGAGGGACTGTAGATCAACAGACAGCTATAGGGTGCACAACACGTTAGAAGTATAAAAACTTCCTTAATTTAATCTGAGGATGAGACCAAATGTGTTCCTGGCATCTGCATTGCAGTCCTCTGGCAAAGAACCTGCGGCGCTCAGGATTTGGTGCAACACACACTGCTTCCCTTTGTCTCGATAGGACCCAACAGAACAATAAAAGGTTCATCAAAACTTCGCAGAAAAGAGTTAAACATTAGGAAAATGCGTATAAAAGTTCTAATGGTACTGTACAAATTAGATCATTTTGATAATGAGATAATCTGCTCTGTGTAATGTGACTGTCAGCATCACTGCACTAATAACTACTGTTCCCTCTATTTTTATTGTACTGTTGAGATTTTGATTAAGTCAACAATTAATTCTCAGCTTTGTGAATGAGCTGGGGTTTTTTTCCTATAACTTGGTTTTCAGTATGATAGCAACAGTTCACACTAAGCCAACTGAGGCAGAGCACCACTCGAGCTTGTTGCCTCAGACAACAAGACAGAAACCTCTTTGGGTTTTGCTGCGCAACAGCCATTGAAAATCTGAACGACACACTCATCAAAAGCATAAACTGAAAGGAGCAGGGTTGTTGAGCATGATAAATGAAAGGTGAGTGTAGAAAAGCACGTTGATCAAAGTGTCATCTCTCTAGGGACTGTGACCTTCGTAACCCTAGACCTCCCCAGTGAAAAAGAATTATTTTTTTAAATAAACCGCCACATGATCTACTCACAAAAAAAAGTACAATAAAAGAGGACTTACACCTGTTCACTGGAGAACATACAAATCATCCGGTAGACTGATTTCAGACGGAGATTTCTTGATTTCTGAATCTGCATTGGGTGCAGAAATGTTTTCCACTAACACCACCAAATACAGATGGTGACAGAGATGCTTCAGTCTGTCAAAAGTTTATTTGGAAAAATGGCCATGATGTCATTTGGCAGCTGGTCCACGTCTAGTGTCTATGTATCTTGCTTTCTACTGGAAAACCCACGGCTTATTTTCACAGTTGGGTGACAGGGGAGGACAAAGGAAATGACTTTGTCAGTGCCTCCTGAAAAGCACAGGTATTCAACATCTTCATTTACTGTTTGTGCCCCACAGGAGTTATCATAAGTTACTTTAAGCCTGGTTTCTTCAGGTTGTTTTCCCTTGCAGCTGTAGAATTCAATGAATACAGCCTTATGCCAGCCCAAGACTTTGCTAACCCTCAGTAAGACCCTCATCATAAAAAGAATTTTCCAAACACAGAATCACAGAACTACTGAATGTTAGGGATTGGAAGGGAACTCAAATCACCCCCAGGTCCCTTTCTCCTCCACTGCACTCCACCAGGTCAGTCCCCAACCTCTCCTGTTCCCTGGGGTTGTTGCCCAGATGCCAGACTCTCCCCTGACCCTTGTTATCCCTCATTCCATTTCTCTGTGCCCAGCTCTCCAGCCTGTCCAGGTCTTGCTGAACTCAGGAAATATGATTGCCTAGCTTAGTTGATTTGTAGTTGAGAAAAAGCTTACAGGGATGTGTGAGCAGGTATTAACAAGTTTTTAACGAGATTCTTTGCATTACAAAGTTAACCTAGGCTGTGTGTTACCAAGCAGAATGGAGCAATCTGATTATCTCTAATGGAATTTGCAATTAAAAGTGCCAATGAGCTGTGAAAGATGCATCTGGGGAACCTTACTGCTTCCCTCACAACCTTCACTGTGATTGAAGGTCAAGCCTATTTGACCTCCTGGATTAATTAAAGCCAAAGAGACCTTAAAAAGGGGACCTGAAACAAAACTTCACTCGCTCTTGGGTCAAATTAGAGAAGAACAAGTTTGTTTTGCCCAGTTAAAACATCACAGATATCTTCTTCTAGGATGGCAGGGGTCCTAGGTGAAGCAACAAACTAGTTGGAGCAAGACGAACAGCACGGCTCACAATAAGAGTGTTTGGTCCCAGAGGCAAACCCCAGTACTACACTGCTGATTTCAAAACCCAGTGCTATGTTGGCTAAAGTAATCTTAACAGAGCAGTCATAATTTAGCCCTGTGTATCAGCCATTACAAGCAGAAAAGGCGTCATACAGTGGGGTAATAACTAGGCTGTGGTGTGCAAACAGAACAGCTGATGTTTTGAAATCTAACTAGCAAGTAAAGTCAGGTAGGAGGTAGAGTCAAAATGACTTCCTTATTTGTGCCAGAGTCACAAGATCACACCATTGTTATGGTTAGAGAACTCTTTGCCCATAGTTTCATTACAGAGTAGAATTTAAGTAGAAAATAACAGAACTTAATAATTAAGAAAGAGTGCTTTTGTGAAGACAGACAACGAGGGACTCTCCACCCTCTTTGGTAGGTTGCCAGCTTTAACTGTCTCTCGCTGCACATACCAACAGCATCCTGCACACCTGGGGTTGCCTACAGGTTGTTGTCCTGTTACGTTTCTAAACATTTGGAACAGGTGTCTTATGAGGAATGGCTGAGGGAGCTGGGACTGCTTAGCCTGGAGAAGAGGAGATTGAGGGGAGACCTTACAGCTCTCTACAACTTGAAAGGAGGTTGTAGAGAGGCAGAGGATGGTCTGTTCACCCTAGTGACAGGACAGGGGGAAATGGCCTGAAGCTGCTCCAGGGGAGGTTCAGGTTGGATGCTGGGAGGAATTTCTTTCCTGAAAGGGTTGTCAGGCACTGGAACAGCTGCCCAGGGAGAGGGTTGAGTCCCCACCCCTAGAGGTGTTGAAGAGTAGAAGTTGCATAGGGGTCATTGTTTAGGGGTAGGAACAGGTTAGACTTGATGATCTTGAAGGTCTCTTCCAGCCAAGACTGTTGTATGATTCTATGTTATAGAACAGGACAGTGCAGAAGCCCATTACTGAAACAGCATGCTCGAGACAAGAATTAACTAATTCTGATAACTTTATTTCATTATAACTTTTATTTCTTTCAAGTGATTCTATCATGGTGGTTTTCATGCTCCTCCTTGTGCTTTCTGTCTACTTGAAAAAGACAAGTTGGAGTAAATATTGATCAATCCCCTCTTCCAAATTGTGCTTATCTGGAGAGACACACGCATTTCTCTGTAAAATACAATTCTACTTTGAAAAAATAAATAAACAAGAACGCTATGGGAATTCAGGTCCTTGAGCAATTAATGAATACCTTACTGATTCAGTTGTCATTAATCTTATTTTTCATAAAGTCAGAATTTCTTAAATATTGATTCTGGACAGCAACCACATTGGGGTGCTTTATATTGCCACCTCACCAGCATGAAAGGTTCATAGCCACGGACAGCTCATTTTAGACCACAGCGATTTTCTTCTTAACAAGCATCTGCAGTATTTAACTAATTGGAAAGCAGACACTCGTTCTTCCTTCGTTCAATACATTGATCATTTCTATACTGGATAACTTTTTGCTAGCAAAACACTAAGGTGATGGCATAATCCCTTTCAGGTCCTGAAAAATATGATCTGCTGTAGGAAAGAACTCTGGCACTAGTTGTTTTCCATATTTAACTGCTTCTAGCTGCAGCAATTATCATGAGGAGTTCTCGTCAGTGGCAGAGATGTTATACGGATTCTTTTTGTCTGTCCACACTAGCATTTACTGCTACCTTCTACCATCTCTTCTAATCACACAGTTACAATTACAGTTGGGGAAGCTGTGGACAGACTCATCTAAATTTCAATCCTGTGTAAGGCTTAAGTAATAATTCGTTCAGACATAAATCCCGTTGGCATTTAAAAATGCACGTTCGTTTGCATCATGACATTAAGTGGAAAGATCCTTTCATCACCCAACATTTGAAGGCAGAGCTCTTGGGTTTGAAGTGTCAGTGGAAACTCTGAAACCTGCTTTATTTGTTATTTTTTAAAAAAGTAAAGATATTCAATGCTTCCAAGACCTGAAACTCTTCTGCAACTTTGGTCAAATGGCCCAAGGCTGAGTGTTTTGATGCCTTTGTTTTAATCGGACAGAGTTAAATGAAGCGACTTAACATAAGGTCTGTAAGGACACTTACTTTGGAACCATTCTCATGTCTTTGCACACATATGTAAAGAGAAGGGCAGAATTAAGGTGCACAACTCACTTTCCAGATCCAACATTCTTCAATAGTCATTTTGTGAGGAACATAATATGATGTTCAAATGTCATCTTTTGGTTTACATTCGCTACTACAGCCTGAAGTAGGTCATTTACTTCTGCTTGCAACCTCTCGTCATCTATACTTGCTCTTTGGCCTTTTTTCTGTGCAGAGATGTACACTCATCTACTCAGATGGCATTTCCAGATTACTAGTGAAGCTGCTCAAGAGGAAAAATAGCTTTTCCATCCTCAAACTCCCACTGTTGAGTACGTTGATATAAAATACACATCATCTCGTTTGGATGTTTTGGACCATGTTTGTATCTTTGCCACTGGTCCATCACCCGTGTTGTTGTGTCTGCCCCTTCCCCAACACCCCTTTTATGTGTCAAATGAAAAATTAAGCACTCATACATTCATTCTCCTCCTTCTGTAACTTTTCCGAGCTCTTCACCATCGTTCAGCCTTGCTGTCTTTGAAAGCACAATCTAGTCCAACGTCTCTTTACCTTTCAGTTTGTCACCAGATGTCACCACTCATGTTGTACTATTTTTTCCCCCCACTCATTTTCATCTCTGTCTCTTGGAAAAATATTTCTCTTCATTTTTCTGGAGGATCCTAGCACCTTTTCAGCAAAATTCTGTAATTAAATCAGTCTCTGTTGCTGGATAGCATGCCTGCTGCTCTGGCAGACGTTTCTCTTTATGCACCTGTCTGCCACCTTTCTCTTTCTCTTCAAAGTCTTTCTCATTTCTCCCATTAAGCTGAAATGCCTTCACTGGCCACAGAAATAAGTGCACTAGAAAGGCTTGTTAATAAGTACTCAAACACCTTCTGGGAATAAGACATCCAAGTGCTGGACTTGGGTGGTGCTTCCTCTTTATGTGAACTACAGTGCAAGGAATGAAAAGCAGGGACTGTTACTGAACTGCAGAAATTCCTGTAATGGAATAGGGAGTGTAGCACAATGGCACAAAGAATGATGATAACACTTTGGATGTGTCTGTCTTGTCTGTCTGTCACAAAGTAAGTCCCAAAGAAACTAAGCTTCTGCTTGGTGAGAGCTGTGAACATGCAAATTGCTTACAGTCTCAGCTTGCTTGAAATGGTAGGCAGCACTTTGTGTCTGGTAGCTTCAGGCAATCATTTTTACAGGCGAGCAAACTGATATTAAAAAATAGAATAGTGCTACAGCATGTTTATCAGGCATCTAAAACCACTTATAAATGTTTTACATGCACACTCCTGCAGAGGCAAGATGAAAAAGGTGAAACAGATTAACAGCCAGGCTGCAAACTACACTGTCATCTGTCTTCAAGACTTCTGAACTGAGAGTTATAATTCAGTGCCCTCTTTAAAACCACAAGCTTCAAGGTTGGATGAGTTCTCCTTCCATAACTGATCTCCACAATCAATTCAGAATATGCCTTTCATATCTGATGACCCAAGACCATGCTCCAATAAATTGCCTGCTGCAAGGTTTGCACAGATACTGCCTAGACCGTGCTCACGTGGGACGTGCAAGAACTTCTTTCTAGCACAGCTAATAGGAAGGTCTTTTATCCTAACTGTGTGTAGTTATTCCAGAGAGCAGCCAGGTACACTTTCAATGGACAGGATGGATTGCTACAGCTGCTGGTGTGAGTGTATTAGCACTGTTCTGCTCCAGTCGGGTGTTCCCTGGCATGCACAGAAACCCCTGGTGGCAGCAGGCAGGGTTACCTGCACACAAACACTGACAGCAGAACTGTTTCCTTGTTTTTAAAGTCATTATAAAATTAATGGAGAACTGCAGAGTCCAACCTGCTGTGTGTATTTACCATGAGGACAGGGCTTTCTGATTAGCTAATGCAGTCTAGATTGCGTGTGTTTCCACTTGAATTGGAACAGGAAGACTTCTATTATGCTTCCAAAATAGTATTTTTACAAAATACTCCCTTTTGGTTTTAATTGGTCTTCTTCACCATGCGCTGTTTGCATTCCACCTACTGTTGTATGAAATTATTTCATGGATGGAGTGAATTCCCAATAAAATATGCATGAAATTACCTGTCCTTTTTCTCCCATTAACAGTAATAGCACTTAGAGCAAATGATTCCCCATCCAGTAAGGTTATTTAAAAAGAATCATAAATATCCTACACAATTTTAGTAGGAGGTAACATTTTTCCTTCAATTTTGGTAAAACTGACATATTCATCTCCTTGTTGTGGCAGATTTACATTCAGACTACGAAGTGGGTGGGAGTTTGGAGAAATCAGCCATTCCAATGGCAAATGCTGATGCAAAGGTGATCCAGGTGGCTTCTGAAAGGAGGGCATTGCTAAAGCTCCTTGGATAATGTTTATATCCTACACAAAGAAAGAGAAAAGACTCCACTGCAGAAGCCTGTGCCAGCCATGATGGACTGTGGCTATTCCAGAACTGTGCATGCATATCGAATGTTCGCCTTGGTAGGCAAGCAAAGAGAAAGAGATGATGCCCACCTGATAAGCTCCTGAAGAAGCCTAGAGACACATTCCTATTCCTGTCTCCACTCCTAATGTTACTAATTGGAATATCACAAACCTTAGGAGATGTGGGATTTTCTCTGGAGCACAGTACCCCAGCACACATCACTAATATTTAATACCTAAGGAATACTGGAACAGAGGAGGTTCCCTATCAATATCAGCAGGAACTTCTTCCCAGGGAGGGTATTGGAGCACTGGAACAGGCTGCCCAGGGGGGCTGTGGAGTCTCCTTCTCTGGAGACGTTCCAGACCCACCTGGCTGTGTTCCTGTGTGACTTGGTCTGGGTGATCCTGCTGCGGCAGGGGGATTGGACTGGATGATCTTTCAAGATCCCTTCTGATCCCTAAGGATTCTATGATTCTATGAATACAGAACTTGAGCAGAAGAGTGGAGGAGCAGGCTTAGAGCAGTGGGGAAGACAAGTGAGCAAATTCCGGTTGGTGTGTTTCACCAGTTGTCAGTGGCTTGGAACAGAAGTTTTTACTGGCATTTGGGTCTGTGGAGCAGCAGCTCTGTCACACTTTTGAGCATATGGGATGGAGTAGGCACTGCTGTCGTATGACAGTCCTCTCAGATTTAAAATAAGTGGCACTAGAAAGATGCAGAAACCACACTTCATTACTAATTGAAACAGGCAAGCGGAGCTGTTTATATCAGGAAATATTCACTACTGTCAGTCTTTAAAATACAAGTTCCCTCAATGTTTTGAGTGCTAAAAATTTACCTGCAGGTGTGCCAACAATAACAGTGTTATCGTAGGGTGCAGAACACAAGTTACATCTCATAGAAATCATTAACCCAGATGTTTCTTAGAAGCTGACACCAGGGTTTCACAAACAACTGCAGACCTTTCAGTGGGAAAACTGTTAACACTTTTTTATTTTAACAAGAAGAAGACAGAAGGGAGTTTTGTTTGCAAGAAGTCACTGTCAGAACAGACAGCCTGTCTTTGCTCCTAGCACTGCTCAGTGGCCAACTGCAACATCAGATAGTCCTGTTGGGATACTCATGTGCTTCTGTTACAAAAACCCCACTAGAGTGGAAACAATTGCGTCCAGTATGGTACTTAGGACTGCGTGGCAAAAGCTTGCCACTGTCGTGTTAGGTCAAGGTCTGCAGGAGGTGCAAGCAGTAAAGCATAAGTGTTTAGAGGTCTAATCATGAAATCTCAAGTCTGAAAACATTCAGGCAAATTCCCAGTTTTGACACTGATTCAGCCCAGCCCTTTGGTGAACAAATTTCACTGGTGTGTTGCATCCTCCACGTGAATGAGAAGCCTGATTCAAGCAGGGGATTAAACGAAATGGGCTGTCTGCTTTGCCAGAACAGTGCAAAATCCAGGATGAAGAACATTACCCAATATTTTGGTGTTGATTCCCCTAAAAACATTTAAAAAATAGTACCTACTTCAGGAAATGGTTCTGAGTTCACGAGCAGTTTGTCCATTTAAAACCCTGCAGAGAAGCAGATGGTTTAAGCTTGTTATCAATGTTTAATGTTACAGAGAAACAATGAAATAACACACTTGCATAGTAAATGAGAAGTGAACACGGTGTTAATCAGCAAATGGCACCAGTTCTCCAACTGTTGTCTTAGACTGTGAACCAAAACTCATTCCCTGTAGCTCCTTAGAGTTAAGGTGGTTATTTGTGGATCTCCAGGGGTCACTGCATTCACCTTTGGTGCAGAAGTTTTAGAAGCAGCACCAGTTTTCCTTCTGTGTTAGAATCAAAGTCCTGAACCAAATTTTCTCCTCAGCGACAAGGGGCTGGTGCTTGGTTAAGTGCCGTGACAGCTGGATTGATGTACGGCCATTAGAATCATAGAGTCACTTAGGTTGGAAAAGACCTTTCAGATCACCAAGGCCATCCACTAACCAAACTGTATCATGCCCACTGCTAAGTCATTTCCCAGAGCTCTGTATCTACATGACACGTCCAGGGATGGCAATTGCACGCCCTCCCTGGGCAGTCTATCCCAGTGCCCCTTTCAATCAAAAAGCTTTTCCTGTTGTCTGATCTAATCTAAACTTCCCCTGGTGCAACTGAGGCCTCTTCCATCACTTGTTACTTGTGAATGTACTGTGACCCTGCCATACCACGTCACCTTCCCTGGTCAGCCAACAGAGAATCCCAAGACTCCAGTCACAGTGAGGAAGATATTTAACATAACAAAAAACATCTGGCGTGAAAGGAGAGGCAATAGCACTGCTTTACTGTTTTCTCTCAGCTACGATGTGTCACCAGCCAAAAACAGGAGACCCTTCCTAATTACCCCTTCCCTTTCCCAGGGGGGGTGGGCTCAAGAAAGGGATAAAGGGGGAAAAAAGGTAAATCTGCCAGAGTTTGGTTGAGTTTGGTTACTTTCCAGTTCCCTCTCCTCAGCCACACTCTGTGCAGCTTTATTAAGCTTCTGTATATTTGGAGCTTGTCTGCTTTTCAGCATCTTCATTCTTTCACACGGTATCACATCCATTTCTGTGATGTAAGATTGCAATGTAATGTTTGCTACTTAAGTGAACCTGTTAATAATAAAGAAAAGGATGTTTAAGAAATTACTAATTATCAGTATAGGCAGCAAAGTAAAATAAATGGGCTCCAGGAAATGCTGTCTGTGAAAGAAAATTAGCTTGGTGCCTCTCCATTAACTGCTTTTCACAGCCAGTGGATGGCTAAGTGCTCATTTGTCCTTGGCAATAAGTGTGACGAAAGAGCTTGGAACACAGCAGTTCTTCTTTGAGGAAGGTTTTGCCTAATAAGAATGTCTAATGAGGAAAAAATCAGCAAATCAATCTGTTTGAGGTGGTGATTAGCAGTGAGAAGCAACACGGCACCCTGTAAAAATGTGCCAGTGGAAAAAATCTCAGCTCCACGAAAATAGCTACTCGTGACTTTTCAATGAGAGGATTTCATTCTCCCAGCCCTATCTGCTCCTCTTTTCTTTTGCAGTGAATCTGCTTTAGCCAAGAGACTCCAAAGCAGGACCTAGTATAAAATCTATGAGCAGATTAATTATGAAACTTGCTCTACAGATGAAAATTCACAGTTTTATTAAATGAAAACAGTTATTAATGGCAAAAAAATGGCAACGTTGGTGATGTGCTGTCTCTAGGTGCATACACACGATGAATTTGTGGGATAAGGGCTGTGTGTATGCATGACACACATAGGGAATGTATGTCCAAATGATGCTTCAAATGGCTTGTGCTGCACAGCAAGCCTTGTAGAAGATCTTACTATCTTGGTTAGTTGCTCGATTATTCCCTGATTCACAGACATGAGCGTTCACGTCACAGACCTTCAATCAACACCTCCTTATGAATCTGTTGCTGCATCTCCAACATCTCCAAATGAACAATGGAAGGAAGATAAACGCATCAGCTGAAAGGACCAAAAATATGGGACCAGCCTATGGAAGATGGAAAAGAGTAGCAGACAGGTTGCATAACTTGCTTGAGTGTTCCCAGCTCCCAGCAGCTCCGGAGGGATCACTGTGTTGTACTGCTCCACATCAGATCTTTTCCTTTTCATCAGTTGTAGTTAATTCTCATTTGTTTCCTTGTTTATTTTCTGACTTATATTCATGTCTTACATCCTGCTATAGATTCTAATATTTCTTTAACTCTTCCCATATTATGTTTCCTTCATTATGAGACTTTCAATCCAGCTAAGATTTATTTCTTAATGTGAAATATCATTGCAGAGAGCAAAATGATTTATAGAAGCCATAGTCCATTATTGCAAATGTAGCTGTGCAAAATGGCTTTTAAATGGCCATCTGTCTAACACAGTTGGTCCTGCTTCATTTAAACCCTGCGCCTGTAGCTGACCAAGTAGAGATTTGAATACAAAACATGATTGGGACAGAAGAAAATGCTGTATCGGCTTTGGTAAACACAAAAAAAGTACTTGAAGGCCAAAGTGACTTCTTCAAATTTTCTAACAGAGCCGTCTTTTTATGATCCAGGGAATATGCCTCAAAAATGAGTGACAGACCAATAAATCCTAATCTGCCTTTCTGCCTAGATTCATTTCAGTAAAATTGCTGTGCAGCTATATGGGATCAGTCAGGTCCATGAAGAAATTAAATTAGATGCTACTCTTTTTGACATGTTGGACACATTAATTAAGGTGAACTCTTGCTTTTAATTATGGGGCTTTAATTCTTCAAGGCAAAATGTTGACTTGCAGGAATTTCTTCAAGTGAAAAGTGTTTATGTAAGATACACTAGGAAGAAATATGGAAAGGATCTGAATATGTCCTTGTATCCTATTTTATGCACAACTATAATTTGAGTGATGGAAAGTGTAATTCGTCTCCTCATTTCTTCAGACAGGGAACAGGCACAACTTTAGCTGATGGGTACTGCAAGTGTATAAACTGACCTTGCTTTAATTTTTATGAACTGTAAAAGAAAAGCCATGGACATGAGGTGCAGTAAGGGAAAATTTGCCTTAATGTGAGGGAAAGATATGCACAGTGAGGATTAGGTGTGGGAAATGGAGGAGATGTAGCTGTCAGCAATAATCACCCAGCCAGGATGCCAGCACTCAGGAGTTGTTCTATAGGCAATTAAGAAAAATCACTTGGAAGTTGTAGAAGGTAACTTTTTGTCCTAAGGAATCAGTGAGCCAAGGAGGACAGATGTCCAAAGAGGTGGTAGATGTCTCAGCCCTGTCTTAGCCTGGATCCTGGAACATCTTGGTGATTTGGGGAATAGCCTACAAACTTTCTTCAGGGAAGAAGCTGAGCCATGCCAACGAAATAACAGAGCAAGACTATGAAATGTGTTCATTTCTGAAGTTCTGGAGTGGCGTGGGTTTGTCATACACAGCAGGTTTTAAAGTGAATGTTGTAAATAACCAATACATTGCTACTAGAAATGGGGGAGAGGTCAGAGGGAAATTAGTTACCAGCCAGGATTTCTGCAATACCCCTACTGGCTTTTACAGAATGGCTCGCTATATTCTCCTGGTGTCAACTACGCAGTGGATCACAGCAATAGTCTCTGTTCTTTGGAAAGGCACCTCTTTTACCACTGCAGATTTGAACTGGGATTCTGTTTCATGCATTTTTAGTTTGCAGGAGATACATCTGGGGCAGGGAGTTGGGTATTTGGGTTGGGGTACTATATTGCTGCATCTTTCCTACTTCTTCATTTTCCACTGGATGGACAATGTCCCAGAGTTTGTTGGATCATGAAATACTGACACACTGTGGAGACACCTACTCTGATGAAAGAGACCTGGAGCCATTCTGGTGCCCACTGTCAGGTGTTCCCAGCTGCAAAGCTCAGTACAGAGCAATCCCTGAAGCTGTCTTTTCTCTAATAAAAACGGGCAAGATTCTACTCAATAGAAAACCTCAACATATCAGCACCTTGCAGTCTGTGTCCTCACTGCTGGATAAGACAGCTCTTCTCACTATGTGAAGGGCATCTCATTCTTCCTGCTCAATCCTATCCTTGAATAATGCCCCAAGTTTTCAAGATCTCCTGTTTCACAGTAGTAATCCTTACCCAAGTAGGAAGTAAATTACAAACCCTACTCATTTCAAATAGTTTCCCAATAATGATGTATAGATGGTCACAGAGACGTAAAGGTAAAATCTCCAGATACCTTTATTTCATTCCAAATGCCTCCCATTACTCCTTTTCCTATAGTAAACTTGTATAGAATGGCATAAATCGTTTGTTTGTTTAGCTTACTCACTATTTAGCTTTGCTTTTGTTCTCTGAATAAACATGTTTTACTTCTTCCATTTATATCTGTTTTTATACAGGCTTGTCGTCTGCTCCACTCGGAAGGAATAACTATAAAGCAGTGATGCTCAGAGGTTTTCCAACAACACATAAATATTTATACAAACTCCATACTGAAGGCTTTCCACTGAGCCCAAATACATGTATAATGCAGACATTTGGGGTTAATTTTCATATGAAAGACCCAATAGAGATGAGACAGTTCCGTGCTTTCTTTCATTTAATACAGCGAGCTCGAAGGGCAACGCTCTTTTATTTTGCCTTTGAAGATTTCTATTTGTGGTGGCTTTTTGTATTTGCACAGAGTTCAGTGGTAAAGATGGTTTAGAGCACCTACCTCAGGAGACCTGGTTCCAGTCCGAATCCTGATCAAGCACGGAGAGCTGAGTGGTCTCATCTTGCCCTCTAGTGGCAGCTTCTCTGCCGAGCTTCAGGCAAGGGCAGCTCTGGAGCAGCACTGA
Organism: Upupa epops; assembly: GCA_013397515.1. Lineage (NCBI taxonomy): Eukaryota > Metazoa > Chordata > Aves > Bucerotiformes > Upupidae > Upupa > Upupa epops. The sequence goes on along the minus strand of VZRI01013845.1, from coordinate 225,894 downwards.
TGCCAGAAGTCTTCACAGCTCTGAAGAGTAAGAGGTTAAACTGGAGGTTCGTTGTGGTTTGGATCTAGTCATTCCTAGACCATAACTTAACCCCTCACCTTAGAGAGTCAATGATTATGGAGAAATAATCTTCTGGGATAATGTGTGGCAAGTCACAGTCACAGTACTGATGAGGCTGGAAAAGACCTTGAAGATCATCCAGTCCAACCTAAAACCAACCAAGTAACGTCAGTATCCCACCCGAAGCTTGTCAGACCATACCTAGAATACTGTGTCCGAATTTGGTCCCCAATGCAGGAAAAAGATGTGGATAGACTGAAGAGCATCCAGAGAAGGGGTACAGACAAGGTCAGAAGGTTGGGAAGGTGCTGTATGAGGTAAGGCTAAGAGAAAAGACAGAAACTCCAAGTCAGATGTATGGAGCATTGTCAGTCTGGCAAAGGAACATCAGAATTAGCAAAAATCATATGCAGGCAGAGTGAACAATGAGATGATAGCATGCTTCATGTTATCCAACCCAACTAGACCTGGTTATCAGCTGCATGTAAATGCTTCCACGTTCGTTTTCAACAGTAACTCATAGACATGTCTGTGTGTGCGTGATAAAGAACATGCAGTTAAAATACGCTTTGGAAATGTCAAAACATGTCACTTCAACAGGATCCAACATCAGTGAGCTTTCCTGACAGCTGGAGAGCCTCACAGTTTGAAAGCTTCAGGCTCTTAGTATCTCATGTGGATTTGACTTTTCAGATGGACAACTACTCCATGGTCTTTTGAAATCTTAACACTCCAGGGCTCCTATAAAGCATGGCGGTGTGCTGTGTTGTACTGGGAGTTTGAGTCAGACTAGGACTTTGACCTATGGTAGAAACTGAGGATAAGAGGTAGTGACCTTCAACTTCTGTGAGAGGGCTGCAGGTTAATATTCAGTTGACACAGCATCCTGCTTCCCACAGCATCCAACTTCAAGCATTGTACTCATGGCTTGAACAGGTGCTGGAGCACTGGTCAACAGCTGTCTGAATATGAGCTAGCAGTGTGTCCAAGTAGCCAAGAAGACCAATGACATCCTGGCTTGTATCAGAAGTAATGCAGCTAGCAGGAGCAGGGAAGACATCATTCCCCCAGTCCTGGCACTGGTGAGGCCACACCTTGAGGTCTTAGGTTCATCTCTTCACTACAGGGATGTTGATGTGCTGGAGCAGGTGCAAAAGAAGGGCAACGGTGCTGGTGAAGGGTCTGGAACACAAATTATATGAGGAGTTGGTGGGGTTGTTTAAGCTGGGGAAAAGTAGGTTGAGGAGAAACCTTTCTGATCTCTACAACTACCTGATAAGAGGTTGTAGCAAGGTGAGTATTTGTCTCTTCTTCCAAGTAGCAAGTGACAGGGCTAGAGAAAATGAAGGCAAATTGTACTGGGGGAGGTTTAGATTAGATATTAGGAAAATAATTCTTCACTGACAGGTTTACCAGACAGTGGACTGGGCTGCCCATGGAAGTTACAGAGTCACCAACTCTGGAGATATTTAAAAGAGGCATAGCTGTAGTGCCAAGAGAGATGATTTAGTGGGGACCTGGCTATGCTAGGCCAGTTGTTGGATGTGATGATCTCAGAAATCTCTTCCAATCAAAGATACTCTATGATTCTGTGACAGAGAATATAGCAGTTCAGTGTGACAAGAGAAGGGTGACCTCATTAATGTTGATCAATATGGAAAGGGTGGGTGTCAGGAGGAAGAAGCCAGGCTCTGCTCAGTGACAGGACAGGAGGCACTGGTTATCAGCTGGAACAGAGGAGGTTCCACATAAAGATGAGAAGAAACTTCTTCACAGTGAGGGTGATAGAGCCCTGGAAGGGGCTGCCCAGGGATCTTGCAGAGTCTGCTTCTCTGGAGAGGTTTAAAACCTGCCTGAACATGTTCCTGTGTGACTGGACCTAGGGGATCCTGCTCTGGCAGGGGGATTCGACTGGATGACCTTTTGAGCGCCCTAACTTCTGTGATTCTATGAAACCTGTTGGCTTACATTAACACAACTCAAAATAGAAATAGGACAGAAATGCTGAAGTTCACATTTCCAATGGAAAGGGCATTTTCTTTCCTAAACTAGCCAATCACCACAAAAGTCCCCAGAATTACTATTTTACAAATCCCATGGTTCCTCAGACATCACATTTTCATCTTTTCAGCTCCATGATTTCTGGACAGCTGGCAGAAAAATTCAGCCATTGTCCCAACTTAACTCAGTGAGTCTTTCAAACCTTGAACCAATTTTGCAAGAGTACCAGCATTAATTACAGTATCACACAGTCTCACAGTAATGATGAGGCTGGAAAAGTCCTTAAAGATCATCCAGTCCAACCTAAAACCAACCAAGCAAACCTAAACATCTGACATCTAGATCCTGCCACTCAGCACTTCTTCCAGCCTAACCTTGAACACCTCCAGGGACTGACTTCAGGGGGCTTTGAACCATAGAATCATAGAATCCTCATGGCTGGAAAGGATATCCAGGATCATCAAGTCCAGCCCTCATCCCAACATCTCCCTAACCCCTAGACCATGGCCTCAAGTGCTCTAGTTACTTTTTAAACACCTCCAGGGACAGTGACTCCAACAGCCTGGGCATCCTGTTAGACCTTTATAGACTAAATAACCTCAGTTCCATCAGTCTCTCTTCATAGGGGTTGTTTTCCAGACCTTTCACCAGCCTCACTGCCCTTCTCTGGACCAGCTCCAGCACCTCAATGTCCTTCTCATACTGTGGCACCCAAAGCTGGACACAGTCTGATTTGGATCAATCATACTTCTGTTTCTGAAATTCCAGCTCTGAGTTTCCTTAGGTTGCAGATTGATCTAGAGCCCTCCTAGGCAGTTTGGGTGTTTTCATACATTTTAGAATTATAGATTTGCTGCTGAGTGGGTCCTGAGTGGGGTACAGAAATAACCTACAGAAGTTTATAAGGAAATTGGATTCAAACCCTTTAAAAATCTCAGAGAAAATGTTGCTTTCATGTGGGAATGGTTTTCTGAATAAAAAAAAGACTTCAGTGGAATAAAACTGAGATTCAGCAAAAACAAATGAATCACTCTCTCCATCATGCCTCCAGCAGAGAGAAACAAACTGCTGTCTTGAGATGACACGTTTGATTTTCAGGGATACTTCAGTTTAATGCTAAAATGTCACGCAAGTGGCATGGAGTGGCATCCTGGTAGAGTGCTTGGGTTGTGTCTCTAGTCCTGGACGGTGGCATGACCCCACTGCCACTTGCCTTTAACACCCTTGTTACTCAGACACTGATGCTCTTCAGCTACCCACACGCCACCATTTACACCTCATGTGGCTGCAGGGAAGGCAGCTCTTCTTTGCAGCTTGCAACCAAATGGGGCTGTTGACTTTCTTCCCCCACAGTGGGGGTGATACTGTGGGGACCAAAGAGAGAAATAAAAGCGCTGCTTTCCATTCGCGGGATGTAGGTGGTCAAGAGAAACAAAAGCCCTCGTAGAAGTTTCACACAAGATAACACAGATGGCTTCGGGGGTGTGGCAGACTCTGTTGATGTTAAAAGCAATAAGGAAGCCAAAAAAGACTTGTGACAGATGCTTTAAGCTATGGAATATTTAAAGAAGATCGCATTAACTTATAAATGTTAGAAATGTTTCCTAACTAACTTGGTTTTTCTCAGTAGCTCTGTTCCCAGATAAATAAGACATGAGATGTTTCCTTCAAGATGAAAATAGGTAGAGAGGCAATTAATACAGCTTTCGAGGTTGAAACAACTTGGGAGTGGAAGATATTTGAAGCTTGTTCTCCAGGAGAGCTACCACAGAGACTGCTAAGGCATCCAGGCAAACTAAACCGGGTAAAAATAATAGTCCTGCCTGGGGACAGCTCTCCTCTGAAAACTCTCTGTGGTTAACAGAGACAAATGCTTCAGAGGTGAAGAAGTGCACTGAGCCTGCACCGATGGCCATGTTGGAAGACGATGGCCACCACCGCGTAGGTGCATTTGGTGGCTGATGTTTTGAGCCATGCTGCCTATTAAAGGGTTTTGTTCTGCTGACGTAGTTCATAACTTCAAGAGAGCTGGAGAACTTAGGCAGAAGAGGTGGAGCAGATAATGTCTTTGAATCAGCATTGCTAAGAGGGGGGGTGGGGGGGTGGTTAAGACCCAATCAAGAGAGTCTTCGCTACAGGATCCTGCCTCAAGAGTGCTGACAAGCTGCGATATCATAAGGAAACTGGAAGCGCCGTTACCTTAGAAACTGGAAGAAGATATTCATTAAATGATTAACGTGTCTGAGAATGAAGAAAAAACTTTTCCAGTTGTTAGCAAACTGGGTCAAAGGAGCTGCTTTCTGAAACAAAGACAGTTTTAATAATAAGGAAGCTGAGACTTGTTTTCCTTATTCATTGCCATCAAAAGGGAAGGGCTGGTGAAAGGACCCAAACAGTAGTTAGAATACTTTCCTTCCCTTAAACAGACCCAAACGTGCTGTGTTTTCTCCCTGCACCTCTTCCTTTTTACAGATCTCCTGGATTTTACCTCCTTACCCTTGGACTCTTATAAACTTGGATATAGGGAGGATTTCTAGTGTCACTGAACCACAGACAAAGCGCAGACCTTTTTGGCTAGGACAATTCTCCTCCAGCAAGGTGCTTTGAGCAGCAGTTCTGCCTTGGAGAGTGCTACATACTGTGAGAGAAGGAGACCATTAGCACCTTGACGTTGTGAAAGAGCTCTGTTAAATTTGCTCTTAAAAACTGAGCTAATTTTAGAAGGGAAGAAATGCTGTACCAAGCCATCAGGTGTCTCGGCAAACAGAAGGGTATTCCTGGAGATTGTCTGTAACTGGGAAACTCGATCTCTCATTGCTCACTAGGGCCTAAAACTATTCAAGGAGACTTTGTGTTGTGGAAATGTAAATGACTGTAGAAGAGGAGTAGTTTGCAGCTTTCCCTCTCAAATTCTCAAACACTTGGGCAGGACAATTTTCTCTGATGCCCCAGCGTGATGACTGACTACTTCACAGGTGGTGACTGACTACAGGCAAAGCTAAAAGCAGTAGGATTCATGTAAGCTGGAGATGTTGGGGTGAAGTTGGGGTCCTTTGCAGCCATAATGATTCTATAAGAGTATTTGGGGCTAAGGACTACTATCTCTAGAGAAGAAAAAAGCCAGTGGAAGCGTGTTTCTGCTGAAGAAATCTTGGGCTGATCATCAACAAAGGAGATGCTTGGAAATATTTTCACAGCCTGATAACGTCGTGCTTGAAGTCCTCACTCTAAGTCTCTGTATCCAAAAGCAGACTTGGTGCATGAGTGTGCAAGTTGCTGTCATAGTCACCTGCAAGATCTGTCATTCGCTTGGTATCTGGGAAAGGGGCAACTGTGGTTTGTGCTGTGCAGGGTTACTGTAAGGCCGTGGCAGTTTGTGCCGGGCAGCATTACTGGAATGCCATCATTCAGGCAAACGCTTCGACGTGCTGTGCCTGCAGCAGTGGCTGCTGCATTGCTCACTGGTTATTTCTATTACTCGCCTGCTGGATGCATGTTTACAAAAGCTAATTAGAGTGGACTGTGTTATTTACAGTGCGAGACTGTAAAAGGAGAAAGCTTACCATATAATCTCTTTGCTTCAACTCTGAGCAGGGATTTCTTTAGGAGACCTGAAAGCAGCCAGCAGGAACAAGCTCAGCAATTTTTTTAACACAGTGAAGCATTCCTATACCCTTGGTGACAGCGTGAGGTGACCCTGTGCTGGTTACCTGATAGGGCATTAAGCAGAGCTGAGATTTCTTGCTGTATGCACTGTATCACCTCAGGCTGCAGTTTGTTTCGGACCACCGGCTTTCAATTCAGTTTCTATACGAGTAACATATGGAGCACAAGTCAGAGCTAGAAAAGGTCACCCTTACTTTCTTGCCCTTTCTAGCCCCTTCCTTCTAAATTTTAGATCCAAATTCCTCTCCTGCAGCAAGGTTTAATAGTTTTTGTGGTTTAATTTGTTTTCTACCAAGGTTACTAAAGGTGAAACAATGCTGGGAAAGCTAAAACCTTCTCCTTTTTGACGCCACAAAGACAAAAAGCTGCAATCCAAATAATTTCTTCAATGGAAAAGAGGCCTTGGAGAACATAAAGCTCTCTGTTGTCTTTAGCAGGAGAAGGTTCCATTTAGCAGCCCCAAGGAAACCTTGGCAGTGAAGGGAGCCAAGAAATACAAGAAGCAGGTTGAGTCTTTGCACACAGATCACTTAGTGCTTCAGTCATGAAGTTTCATAAACTTCAGCTGTGCCAACTACGGTGAAATCATGCATGTCCAAACTGCAGTGAGGATGATGGAGAGCTTTGTGTTTCCCAGAAACATCTTTTATCAAATGCTAGGACTTATTTGTCACAGGGAGGCATAGAAAAAGCACAAAAGAGATTGGAAGGATTTGGTAACTCTGCTGGCAGTACTGCTGCAGCCTCAGTGGAAGTCCATTTGGATTGAGACAGTAATAAAGAGCAGAAACCATATCAAGCCATTTAGGATATTCCCAGTGCCAGTCCACATGTTCAGATTGAAATGCCATAGATTATAGTCAGCACAGACAGAAGCAGCTGGCTAGGGAGGTAGGAAGGGATTCAACATCAATTCCCCTTCCTCATGCCTTGATTTTGACAACCTGCATGTCTGTTCCAATTGTGCTCTTTGCTGCAGAGGCTGCAGCACACAATGATCCATCTGAGGAAGCGAGAAAATCTACCACCAAGTCCACAGAGGAGAGGGAAGCCAGACTTTCATAAATACAATTTTGCTTGTGTTAATTCTTTCAGCTTTTACTGTGGTGAGTTCAGCATCTGGGGATCCTGTTTGAGCAGATCCCCTCATTCTGATGGGTGATATTAGGTGTGAGTACGTGGAGGATCAAAAGCTTTCAAAGCTGTTCCTTCTGAGCTGCTGTGGAAGTCAGTTAAGACACTTCTGTTGATTAAAACTCAGGTGGGGGCCTTTTTCAGAAGCATTTGAGTTGGTTTCCTTGGATTGCTTGTATCCTGATGTATTTGTCAGACTATGCAACTGAATCTGGAGCAGCTTTCGATGTCTGGAGCACCAGTTTGCTACGGCAAGGGTAGCAATTTATTAATATTCATTTAGTTGTCCCAGAACATTTTGTGGGCTTGATTCAGGCAACACTCTGGGGACAGCTTGCTTTCTCCTGCCAAGTCTGGAGAGACTCCTTTTAAATGTGAGCTGTGGTAGCTGACGGTGCAGAAAAGGGATCACATGCCAGGCTGTGGAAACACTCCCCCAAACTGAAGTATTAATACATACATGGTAAGGTTTCCTACATATCTGATAGTCTTACGGATACTTATGCAACCCTGTGCCAGGAACTGTGAGAGAGAGCATCAAGCATCAGGGCCTTGCCTGTTGTATTAGAAACATGCTGCAAACCCATCTATTTACTGCTTGAACTGCTGTGCTAGAAGCATTGCAGTAATATTTTTCTTCAAGGCCCTGTGTGGAATTTTCTTAGCATAGATCCAATTTAATAAAGAGTAACATAAATAGCTATTCCTTGAAGGACTCTTCCCTTAATCAACGCGGATCACAGGCAGAGAGAAAGCAAAATCAGGATCGGTTGTCAAGTTTGACTCTGTGGAAGGAAAGTCTGATGAGGACTGGTTGAGAGAGCTGGGGATGTTTAGCCTGGAGAAGAGGAGACTCAGAGGGAGGGTCTTTATCACTCTCTACAACTACCTGAAGGGAGGTTGTAGTCAGGTGGGGGTCGGGCTCTACTCCCAGACAACTAGTGACAGGATGAGAGGGCAGGAGTTGAAGCTGTGCCAGAAGAGGCTTGGGTGCTGGATGGGTTGGATGTTAGGAAGCCCTTCCTCATGAAAGGGGGATCCGAGCCTGGAATGGACTGCCCAGGGCAGTGGTGGAGTCCTCATCCCTGGAAGTGTTTAAGAACAGATTCACTGTGGCCCTTAGAGCCCTGGTCTGGCTGATGTGGTGATGTCAGGTCCTGGGCTGGGCTGGCTGAGCTCAGAGGGCTTTTCCAGTCTCAATAATTCTGTGATTCTGTGTTTGCCCATGAAGTCCCAAAGTGATACTCAGATCTGCTGAAACCAGTCTGCAGGTTTTGAGTCCACACTGGCCCAGCTGTTCCTCTGTGGATGGACACTGTTCATCATGTGTTCCTTAGCCTTGATTATTCAAACGGCTGTAACTTCCTGCAGCCTCAAAATCCTCATCGTCAGAATGTTCCTGTAGTTTGTTCCATGGCTGCTGGGCTCTGACACAGCCGCCGAGCACGACGAGCACTGTTGTCGGTAGCAGTGCAAATTAGTGCTCCAGTGACAGCCACCCTGTGACAGAAATGCCTCTGCAAGTTAGGATGCTCTCAGAGCCATAAGCCTGGGGAAAGCAGAGCCTGCAGAGAATGAGCCACAGCAAGCCGAGACAGGCGAGGACAACTGGAAAACCTGACTAGAAACATCAAAGGAGAAATATGATGCTGAGATTTGAAAAGGTAAATTTCAAAGCGGTTTCCATCTGGCTGCACTGATTGCACTGGAGCAAAGCAAATTGAGAGCAAGCTGTTTCCAGAGGGTAATGAGACTTGCAGAGGCACAAGGCAGACCAGAGACAAGGTGCCAATTTGTTGGGAATGCAAAAACCTGCCTGAAACCCCTGTCTGGAAGGAAGAGAGATAAGGAGACTGGGGTAATAAGAGGGCTACGTACACACATGCATAATTCCACTGTCAGATAATTGTTGTGCTCTTTCCAGAACCTCATTGCCAATACAAACAGATGAGGAATCCCCTGCCAAACAGGAACCAAGGCAAATGTACATCTCCAGGGTATCAGTTGTGCCTCGGAGTAAAGGATTCGATCTCCTGCTCTGTACATCAGTGCTGAGATAGGCTGTTCTGACGATGTGAGGTCAGTCTTACTGTCCTGACTCAGCCTTCCATAGTACAGTCGGTGTCTCTAAGCTCCTACTGAGCTTGGAATCAGCTGGCTCCTGACTTCAACAGTAGCAATACAGCAGTTTGGGCAGAATTCCCCCTTTGGGAATTTGGGAGTTTGGGGTCCTTTGGGAAGGAAATGTCCATACTGGTGAAGTTTCCATACTGCAGAATATTCTTGCCAGGCTACTCCTCTCTGCTCACCTCTGAAGAGCTCTCTATTGAACTTCTAAGCGTGGGAGGTAGGGAGGAAGACTGCTCTTTCTCCAAAATCTGACTTTATTACTGTTTGGCAGGTAGCTGGATGAGGCACTAAAGGATAGGATCTATGTATCACACATGTGAGTGCTTCTGGTGGGGGGTGTCCCTGCTCATGGCAGGGGGCTTGGAACTAGATGATCTTTGAGGTCCCTTCCAACCTGAACGAATGAATGAATCTTTTAAATGACTAAATCTGCAATCCACATCTGAGCCCTTCTATAGTCAGTAATCCTCTTTCTGTGATGCTTGTCCAATTTTGCTGAATGCCAGCAGCCATGGCTACTGTGTTATCCAGCTGCTTGCCCGTGTAGTGCTCTCCATTCCTTTCTGGGTTCTCTCCATTTAGCTGTTTTCTCTATTGAATGAAAGGCACTGATTCAGGCACAACATCCCCACAAGAGATCAGTTCACTAAGCCTCAAAAAGTGCTACAAGCAAGTTGACCTTTAGACGTTCCAAGGCAGTATGACAGCACCCCCCTCGCCCGCAGCAGTGTGCACTGAGGACAGGACCGGTTGTGTGCAGAAAGGTTTATAAACGTGAGGATTCACGCTTGTTGGCTGGTGAGAAATCAGAGCGCAGGTGCCACAGTCAGCTGAGTTGCAGAGGATAAACCTTCTATTTTTAAATGCTGCTTGGTTGATTTTTTTCCCCTCCTTTTCACTGAACACCGCTGAGCACGTTCTGCTGATTCAACATATCAGCAGGGACAACATTCCCACTCCACTTCAGGAATTCTGCTGACTTGGAGATGGGAAGAAGGGAAGTACAACACCAGGAGGAGGCTGTAGAGAGTCAGATTTAGGGTAGAGAGGTTAACTGAGTGTTTTATTTTGATGTCTATTGCTCAGTGTACACAGCCATGTAGAGAATCTGTGTTTTGAAGCCAACGTGGTTAGAGTGCAGTAGAGATTTAGACTGTTTGCCAAGCTGACAGATGTCGTGTGAGAAACAGTTAAGGGATCTGGGGTTGCTCAGCCTGGATGAGATTGAGAGGAGACCTTATTGCTCTCTGCAGCTATTTGAAAGAAGACTGTAGAAAGGCAGGAGTTGGTCTGTTCTGCCTACTGGTCAGTGATAGGGTGAAGGGAAATGGCCTGAAGCTGCCCCAGGGAAGGTTCAGGTTGGATGTCAGGACGAATTTCCTTCCTGAAAGGGTTGTCAGGCACTGGAACAGCTGCCCAGGGAGGGGGTTGAGCCCCTATCCCTGGAGGTGTTGAAGAGAAGGGTAGATGTTGAATTGGGGGAGATGGCTTATTGGTGCTGATAGGGTTAGGAAAAGGTTGGACTTCATGATCTTGAAGGTCTCTTCCAGCTGAAACTGTTCTGTGATTCTATGATTCTATGATAGTCAAGCCCTAAGCTAGTATTAAACGCTCAGGATTTGTTGTTTTAGATCCTGAGACTAGGCCAGGCTTCCTGAGTGAAGACACAGCCTTTGAATGAGGCCTGGAGCTCTATAATTTACTTCTTTTTGAATTAGAGCTTTCTCTGAAGGCTCTTCATTGACAACTGCACTCTAGGATACAATTTCCATAGTGGAAACAGCCTCTTCAGAAGTAATTCTGTCTTGTTCAATGACATCCTTGACCTCATGCAAACAGGCTTTGTGGTCTATTGCATTGGCTGCTGTCTCTGTGTGAGGGAGAAGCTCTGGTTCTGAGAATTCAGCACTGTCACAGCTAATAGGAGACCTCTCCAGGTTCTGAGAAGGAAATGTTCTAGATGTAATATGATAGATAACATTATAGATATTCATATTTATACTTATAATGCTAATCTATGTACATGTATAGCTACAGTTATGGAACATTCTATCTGTAGATAAACACATATATGCATGTATACATATAACATGTGCATAAACACATATATGCCACAAGTATGTACAAGTCGCATTCCAATTTTATTCATACAGAATGTATTGATATTTATTTGTTCTTTATACATTACATAGAAAAGATTACACCTTGATATGTCAGATGGATATGTACCTTGTGGATATAAAACTCAGCAACAATCACAGAATCATCAGGAATCGGAAGAGACATGAAAGATTATCTAGTCCAATCCCCCTGCCACAGCAAGATCGCCTAGACCAAGTCACCCAGGCGGGTCTGGAAAGTCTCCAGAGAAGGAGACTCCACAACCCCCCTGGGCAGCCTGTTCCAGTGCTCCAGTACCCTCCCTGGGAAGAAGTTCCTTCTGAAATTTAGATAGAACCTCCTCTGTTCCAGCTGGCACCCATTGCCCCTTGTCCTATCCCCAGATGACCTTGACAAAAGCCTGGCTCCATCCTCCTGACACCCACCCCTCACATATTTATAGACATAAATAAGCTGGCAGAAGTGGGATTCAAACCCATGCCTCCAGGGGAGACTGCAACCTGAACGCAGAGCCTTAATAAGTTTCCACACAGCAGATATACATTTCCCAGACCCTTCTGCCAGTATATCTTGAAACGAATAAAAAGAGCATAATATTTAAAATATATAACGTTTAAAACATAGCATTGCTGGCAGCAAGACAGGCTGGACCATTACATCATCAGCAACGTGCAAATGAGCGAACCAGCAGCAAAGGGGTGGCTGTTGTGTGGATTGCTGAGAGCTTTAGCTCCTGAGGGATTGGAGAGAGAACAAAATAATCCAACGGCTATAAAAAATATTAATTCATGCAATGAATCCACATACATCTTTCAGAAATAAAAAGGCACTCAGCCACGGCTGCTCCCAAACATTTCACCATCAGTTGCAGCAGTGGCAGTAGAACTGTTAAAAATGAATCCAGGAAAAGACAGTTGACTGGTGGACGAGCCAGGTAGAAAGTAATAGATTCTGACAGGGGTGCTGACAGCTGCCTTCAGTTACCTGAGAGTTATGTGACCTCCCTGCGACTTGTACTGTGTGTTTTCTCCTAGTAATAGCCTTGTTCAATGTCAGACTGTAGAAGACGGCCTCTGGACCACTGATCTGGCTGTGTGTTTATTACACACTGCAGCTGAGGGGGGAGGCAAGACTTCTGTTGCTTTTCTATAGCTTGGAAAAGAGGTGAGATGGGGATTTCTGGCCTTACAGGAAACTACTCTCTGCTCTGCCACTGAGACACAAGCTGAGCTGAGGGAAGAAGGGTGTTATGATTTTTCCTTTGTGGAGAGAGAAGGATTTCTTAATTCTAACTTCTCAGAGAAGGGGCTGATCCGCACGCATGCTGTACTTCCTTCTAACCTTCCCCTCCAAAGCACTGAGGTTCAGATACTAAGAGCATTATGTAATTAGCAGCTCATGACAGTCTTCGTCTAAAGTGTCTTTCATCGAAGTACACATTTGGCTTAGACATCAGTCTTCGGTCTCTTGATTTATTTCATGTTACGTCAAATACCAATGGAAGGAAGCGAGTTCATGGGGTACTGAAATCTGAAGTCTGTTGGACTGCGGTGATTTCAAAGGGCTTTTGTAGTCTCCATCCGAGGACAGGGATGAACTCTCCATTTCTAAAACTTATTCCCACTAAGTGCCCTGGAGTTCAGATCTCTCAACCTCCTGTGGGCTGTGCTTAGCAGTTTGCAGGGTTGGTTTACTAATCTTCAGTTCATCATTACCTGGGAACAGAAGGAGGTTAAACAAGAGAGTCTCAGAATTTCAGCTTATGAATAAAACATTAAAAGTTATTCCTCTGCTCTTAACATAAACCAGCAAATTTTTTCCTTCATCTGTGTAAACTTTTTCCATTAGCATCTGGCTTTGTGTTTTCTGGAGACTACTTCAGCAGGTCTATTATAAATATTTATGTGATAAGATAAAAATATTGGAACTTCTTCAAGGAAACCAGATGAGAATGCAGCCACACACCTCAAAAATAAAGGTATAAAAGGAGTGCCCCAGCTATGGCTTGTTAATTCACTATTCACTGTACGTAGTGGGAGATTGTTGCAGTGAGAACCAATTAGGATATTGCTACCTGGGTGTGAGTCCAAAATCAGGTTCCATCAACAGGAGTTTTGAGTGAAAAAGATGCACTAGGAGTAGCTTCTCCAGTGCATTTAAAAATCTATCAGTAAGACACCTTCCAAATAACCTGATTCACTTAAAAGACTAGCTTTAACCTTGACTAAATGTAATCTCCAGAAACCCAACATTTAAGCTGCTACCTTTAAAGATGTTTGCCATAACACGATGGACACAGAAGTTAATGGAATCTCTTCAAAGATGAAATGTAGATGGTTTTCCTAAAAATGAAGTAAACCCTTCTGCCCCCAAACAGCAGGTATGTATGGAACAGTATATGTGAGTGAACTTCATTGTCTGGGAGCTTTACCCAGGACATAAAGTCTTTTCATGCTTTCTAGTCTTGTTAGCAGACACTAGATGAGGGTAATCCATAAAGCATTCTTTTGAATTATTTTGTCTTGCTCACACTCTGTTCCCTCTAAATAAAACAAAGACAAATCTGGATTCAAAGAGCCAAAGCCCGCCTTCAGATGTGGGTGTTCATCGCACTTAAATGTCAGGTAGAGTCAGGTGCTGGGATGAGATGAAATAATTTAGCACAATGATCGGAGAAATTGGGGAGAGGAGGTTTGTGAGGGAAAAGGTCTGTAGGTATTTTTAAGGGAGTAATTTTTAAACCACAGTTGAGACTGGAAAGCACTGAAAAAATCCCTCTTCCATTTCAAGGAAGGTCTTGTCCAGCACTTAATTGTTTTCTGATTTTTTTTAGATTCACTGATGAGGACCAAGCAAGCTGTCCCAGAAACTGTTCAATCCAGCATCAATGAGGTTAACGGCAATCCTGCCTCAGGAAGCAGATGATCCCCTTTCACCAGCTTGATTTCCTCTTTTCCTCTAAGGTTCTTTCTCCCGCTGTCAGCTGCAAACCCTTTGGAACTGTTGCTGTAAAACTGTCTACGTTTGGCTCGGTCTGCTCTGTTAGACCGGCAATCATCCTTTTGGTTTGGTTTAACCTTCAGCATCCAAATCAAGGGAAACTTAACAGGTGATTACCAGCCAACATTAGAGTTAGTTTCATAAAACGAGTGCCGTAACTAGACTCTTGAAAGGGACTGTTCTTAAACCTTCACTTTATCTCAGGCAGTAATTTCTTGGGACTGGCAATGTGCAGCCTCCCATGTTCCAGTTCTCCATGTTAACTCCTGAAACCTGATGAGATGATACAGTCATAGGAGCCCAGCACTGCAAATAACCACAGAGCACTAGCAGGTGCCCATCTCAGGCCAGTCCACAGTGGCATCCAGTGTTCCAATTGTTCAACATGTGTAATCTCACTCATAAACAGGTCAAAAGTGATCTGGTTTGGGGTACCCTGCTTTGGTTTTCTTTGTGTCCATACATACTGACTCCTTTCTGTATGGTCTCTTCTCCCAAATTACTAATGATATGATGAGGGGAAATGGCCTCAAGTTGTGTCAGGGGAGGTTTAGATTGGATCCTAGGAAGAAGCTCTTTAGTGAGGGAGTAGTTGGGCACTGGAACAGGCTGCCCAGGGAGGTAGTGGAGTAACCATCCCTGGAGGTGTTTAAAAAATGAGTAGTTAGAGCACTTGAGGCCATGGGCTAGGGTTGGAATAAGGGCTGAACTTGATGAACTTGGAGGTCCTTTGCAGCCGTGAGGATTCTATGATTCTATGTGGATTGCAGAACTCCTCTAAATAAAATGTTCATCAAGCTGGTACAGTCTGGTGTTTCTTATAGGCAACCATCCAATCCCAATTTGATGAAATCCAGAGTGATAGACAGCTCACTTCTTCCCTGAGTACACTTTTCCAAAGGGTAATTACAAAACCAAATCAACCAAACACAAAGATAATCCCTTGTGCCTGATTTCTTGCCTCATTTCATACCACTTCAGCTTCAAGCCTTGGGATTTCCTCTTACCTTTTCTTTCAATGCCAGAGTCATGTAGAACTACAAATCTCTTCTCTCTGAGGTACTTATGCACAGTGCTCAGGTCATCTTTTAATCATCTCTTCAAGTACATAACATATTGAATTGCTAGAACTACCTCAGAGTATTACTTCCATATCTGTAGTCTTTATTGTAATTTTTATAGCTCCTTCCAAGGTGTTTACACTCTTTTCTTTGCTCATGGTTCTTCTTAAAGATAGATTCTGGATCTAACTATCTTAGTTATTTAGCGTGAGCACTTACAGGTAAATAATTCCCTCTTTCTTTCTGCATAAATAAGGAAACTTGCAGAACTTGCCAATTCCACAGTCCCAGTGTCTCAGATTGCCAGCACATGTGAACAGAACCTCTTACATAAGATGACAGCCAAGCATTGACATGAGGTTGGTTTGCTGCAAATATAAAGTGCCACAGACATCATCCACGTCAGAAAACATTTTATCTAGTAACCTGCATAGAGCAATCATTAGAGAAAAGCTATGGCATTACATAAAGCAAAGGTGAGGCTTGACCTTCAGACTCTTCAAGAAGAAAACCTGCCATATGGAATCCAACTCTAACTGTCATAAACTCGTTTGGGAGTGAGATTCTTTGGAAAACAAACCATAAATACCAAGTGTAGGAGGTCTGGCTTTTTCTTTGTTTCCAAACATGAAAACAAGAAGACTCTTGTTTTAACACAGCCTAATGTTATGGATGGCTGCTTCGCTTCATTATGTCCTCTGTGTTTTGCATGACAAGCCAGCATTTCAGGTGATGGATGGCTTCAGCAAAGAGACCATTCTCCTAACAAATGGCATTTCACAGAGTTCACAGGATTGCTCAGGTTGGAAAAGACCTTCAAGATCATTGAGTCCAACCTCAACTTAACCCTACTAAGCCAACTACCCATCATAGAGTGTTAACGTGGGTTATTATTACAAGACCTCTCTCCCCTTGCAACTTTGTTCCTTCCTTTGATGTGCACCTCAGATACTACCTATGGGTGAGAACATATTTGAGCTTGAGGGGAACATGTTCAGGCCTTATCTCCATGAGACCAGGCTCTGTCCTTGAAGAAAGGTAGCAAACAGGTATCATAGCCGATTAGCACATAGACAAACAAGTCTGTTATGGTTTTGTGTGCAATGATTAAAGGCTGGAATGTACAGACAGCCCTCTGATTTCTGTATAAAAGGAGCTTGGTTTGCTTAATAAATTGTCTTTGCTGGATTCAGGAAGCAGAGTGCATGCACATCCATTGCCACAACTACCCAAGGAGCTTTAAGGTCTTTTGTAAATCCAAAAACGTGGGTGCAATCTATGATTGTTAGAGGTATCTGCAGTGAAACCGTTGATGTCAGATTCATTTTGCCTGGTTAACATGTTTGTGATATAGGTCCATCTGAGCTACTCATACAGGGACCCCCTTGTAGTCAGTGGAAGAAGTTAGCATTTAGGGCATATCTCTCTCATTTTAGCTGTTCACTGCAGGGTGAGTGCCCATACCTGGGTTTTTGAATGTGGCCACCTGTTGTGACTTCTTATTAGCAATCTGTGCTAATGTAGGACGGGTTGTATCTTCCTCATGTAGCTTCTTACTAGCGTAGAAGGACCAAACTCAGGTGAACAGTTACCTCAATCTTTCTGAGTACTCTGTCCCTGCAGGCATGATGCTTCTTCCTTGCTGGCTCCCTAGTTTGAGGGCTCCAAGTCAGAGTAACACAGGTATGACCTTTTCTGCTATCTCTTGAGAAGCCTGAGGATATACTTACATGAACACTTACTGTTGTCACAGTAACTGCTGTGGTGACAAACCCATGTGGCCTGACTCTGTTGCCAAGGTCACTTTCTCAAGCTGGAGGTGTGGAAGAAAAGCTGCTACTCCTTACACTAAAGTACACAGGTTGACCAAAACTTTATGGACATAGGAATGTGTCTGCTTCTCCTGATACTGCCTTTAGGGTCTACAGCTGCTTTTCGTCACGTCAGTTCTTGAGGTAGAGCTGAATTCTCCAAATATCTGTGTCATGGGGCTTAAGTCTATGTTAGGAAAACAACAGGAGATTAAGTTTGGTTTCTTTGTACTCGAAGAAGTTGGATCCTCCTTAGTCTTAGACATTTTCTCTCCCTCTTACTATCTAAATAGCATAAAAATACATGTGCCAGCCAAGCAAGGTATTTCACTAAGTGCCTTTGCTCTGGGTAGATGTAATGACTGCATACTAACAAATACTACAGATTAGATTGCTTTCCAGCCAGGAAGACTGATTGATAAAGGCCACTAAATGCTTCCTTGCTGGAGTGTGAAATCGATGAAAAGTTTAATCTGACAAGGTCTGGCAATTTGTCAGGTTTAGAAAAGCCCATGTGAGCTGAGAATATAGGACATAGCAATGAGATGAGAAGAACCACAGACTCACAAAGCAGGAGCCACCACCCCCAGGCTTGAAACAAAGAAAAGAGAGGACAAATTCCCCACTCAGTTAAAATACAGCTATTTGTGTTTTTCCTGACTATCATACTTCTGGTTTTTCTAACTCCTTTCTTCAGAGCAGTTGAACAACACTGAAATGAGTGTTTTGCTACTTGCCTGCTGTCCTCTGGACGGTGTGTAGACTGGTATTTACAAGCCACAAGGTATTACCAGGGGGATGCTCAGACCCAAAGATTTTGTGAAGGGAACCTCCACTGAGCTCTGTTCCAGCTGATCTGTGAAAAAGACAGGATACTAATGAAGCAGGAAAAAAACGACTCTTCCAAAGCTGATGACACACGTTGGAATAGAGGCGACCAGAGGGTATCACAGTAATGATGAGACTGGAAAAGACCTTCAAGATCATCCAGTCCAACCTAAAACCAACCAAGTAACCTAACATCTGACATCTAGCTCATGCCACTCAGCACTTCAGCCTAAACCTGAACACCTCCAGGGACAGCAACTCAACCACCTCCGTGGGCAGCCCGTTCCAAAACCAGATCACTCTTTCAGTGAAAAACCCTTTCCTAATGTCAAGTCTAAACCTCCCCTGAAGGAGCTTAAGACTGTGACCCCTTGTCCTGTCTCCAGTGTCCAGGGTGACTATGTAATGTGAACCAGCAGTGGGTACTGCCTTTGACACACTTGTCACCTACTGAAATTTGGTGGAAACTCTGAGACTGGTAAGTTGAAGTGTCATTAAACAGACTGCTCGACCTAACCATGTGTGTCCACAGGGCTCTGCTTGCAGGTCCTTAAAGTGATTGTTGCACACTGCCAGCCAGCAGTGTGGTGGAAACTTCTGAAAAAGTTTGATGTGAAAGTACCCTAAAACCCAAGGCTTATAACTTTAACACTGGGAAAGATTTTGTTGTTGATGAAACGACTCGATTAAATTTTAAGCTCTTTGGGGATCAGTTTAGTCTGTTTGTTTTTTTCTAAGAAATTAGACTGTGAATTTCTCAGTCCCTGCATACGTGAATGCTTGTCGGTTATCCCTAAATAACACTTGAGCTACTTAGCTAACTTCAGTAAAGTTAGCAGAGATGTTGAAATCCCACAGAAAACTAAGTTCTTGTGACTTCTTTGGAAATAGCCCACCAGCCTGAGAGCAGACCCTTAAGTGCTTTCTCAGAGAGAATATTAAGTCCCAGAGACAGGATGGGGGAGAGAAAAAACCTCATAAATATTCCACCTGCCAAGAAAACTTCAAATGGACCTTGAAATGAGCCGTGGGACACACATTTCACATGGGCTTATAAGTTCAGCACACGCAGCAGCACTTGTCTTTTGTCGTTGTTGTTTATAGAGGACACAGGGTACGGAAGTCTTCATCCAGGATGGGTTGGTAAATAACTCGGACTTGTAGGATATGGGCAGAGTAGCTGATTCTAAGGTATCTGATCAAGGTAAATGTTCTCATTAGCTACCTATTTCTTGTTCCACACATTTCGGTTACAGGTTCATAGTTCAGTTAATTCTGTATTTAGAAGTATCATATAATTTTACTGACTGTGACATGAAAATAATGACATCTCATAGCAGCTTCATTTACACAACGCTTTTCTTAATGGTTTAATTCCGCACTTCACATTTAAGCAGGGTCCTCAAGGAGATTAGACTGACATTAAGGAGGTTAATTTGGAAGTAGAATGAGAACTGATAGTCTGAGACATCGTATGGATGTGATACTCTATTCTTTATGAAAATTAGAAGATATACTCTCATGATCTTCACTGGCCTCGGGGTGAGGCCCTCAGGATTATAGGCACAACATGAGGCTGGGTTTTGTCCTTCTTTTGATTTAATTCAGCTAAGTTTTAGCATCTCCCCAACTAATTGACCAGGCATCATAACCTGCTTATGTAACTCTTGCTTATAAATGATGATCTTTCGAGGTGACAGTCGAGCTGTCTACCCACTCGCTGACCTGTTAGTAAAAAAAACCCCAAGCAACACAAACCTTATTAAACCTCATGCCTTTTCCATAGCAGCTTGTAAGAAGACAGGTCTAGGTGCCAGCTATTGTTGTGCTGCTCCCATACAATTTTTCCACCTTATGAACAGGGAAAGTTTTAGTAAATGGGATGTAACGCTGTGTGACAACCGCTAGCACATTATGATTTTAAACAATAAAGCTAACGAATACCTTTACAGAGAAGAGAATGTGCACTGGAAGCCATCTAAATGATTTTCTGGACTATTTAATTCAGTAGCATGTAATTGCCTTTGGCAATAAAGGCACATAGAGATGATTAACGTTACACAGAATCATAGACAATTTCAGCTGAAAGAGACCTTCAAGATCATCAAATCCAACTTTCTCCCAGCCCTATCAGCACCACTAAACTCTGTCCCCCAGTGCAATATCTACCCTTCTCTTCAATGCCTCCAGGGATGGGGACTCAGCCCCCTCCCTGGGCTGCTGTTCCAGTGCCTGACAGCCCTTTCAGGAAAGAAATCCCTCCTGACATCCTACTGAACCTCCCTTGGAGCAGCTTCAGGCCATTCCCCCTCATCCTGTAACTGGCTACTAGGGAGCACAGACCATCCGCTGCCTCTCTATAACCTCCTTTCAAGTAGCTGTAAGGAGCAATAAGGTCTCCTCTCAATCTCCTCTTCTCTGGGGTAAACAGCCTCAGCTGTTCCTCACACAACACCTGTTCCAAACCCTTTACTAGGTTGGTAGCTGCCTCTGTCCTATTTCCAGCCCATCGGTGTCTCTCTTGTAGTGAGGGGTCCAACACTGGTCACAGGACTTGAGGTGTGGCCTCACCAAAGCTGAGAAGAGGGGAATGGTCACCTCCCTGCTCCTGCATTTTTGAACATGAAAACCAAGTGAACCTAATTTTCATAAAATTCCAGATTTAATTTACATACTTAAATGTTTTTCTGGAAGGGCTGAGATGAAATCACCTTGTTGGTCCAAGAATAGGGTGGCACTAAACGTATTACCAAGTAAAATCATGTCAAGGGGAGCACTTCTTGGAAATAAAATACCCAGGGTTTGTTATTTGAGCCATTCAAACATCTTTGCAGTAATCATTTTATATGTTTGCTAAAGTTAACTCATCATTATTTCATTCCAGCAGGAGTCTTTTTATTCCCCATCAGTTTATTGGCCTTTATTTTACTGTGTTAGTAAATACGCCTGTGTACCTCACTGGAAATTAGAAGTAGAGCACCTGTCTTATGAGGAGAGGCTGAGGGAGCTGGGTCTCTTGAGCTTGGAGAAGAGGAGGCTGAAGGGTGACCCCATTAATGTCAATAAATATGTGTGTTTATAATGTGTATAAATATGCCAGTCTCTTCTCAAGGTCATCTGGTGATAGGACAAGGGGCAATGGGTGCAAGGTGGAACAGAGGAGGTTATCAATATCAGAAGGAACTTCTTCCCAGGGAGGGTACTGGAGCAGTGGAACAGGCTGCCCAAGCGGGCTGTGGAGTCTCCTTCTCTGCAGACTTTCAAGATCCATCTGGCTGTGTTCCTGTGTGACTTGGTCTAGGCGATCCTGCTGTGGCAGGGGGATTGGACTGGATGATCTTCTGAGGTCCCTTCTGATCCCTAATGATTCTATGATTGCATGATACCAGGACAAAATGATTGTAAAATAGCTGTTACTGCTGTGTGCTGATCTGGCTTTAGAGAACACTCTGAAAATGTTAACTACAGCAGCAGCACTTCACTCGGATTGTGAGCACACTTCTGGAAGTAGCTGTGTTTGCACTCAGGAACACATGACTGCACTCTGTATTATCAATAAGGGGTTTTCTTTCTGAAAATATTGAAAACAATTACTCCTGTTTGACTGTAAATACAATTTTACTGATAAGCACAGTTAACGAGCAGAAGTTGCTAAGACAGGACTACAGAATGGAAAAAATGAATAAATAAAGGATTAATGCTTTTTCTATTAAATGTTAAGAAAAGCTCTAATCCGCTTACAGGAACAGATGCAGTAGTTTTCTCTTTCTTTGTTTTCCCCCAGACATCTGAAGAAAGATGCTCTACAGTGAGTGCTTCTGGAATAGAAAACGAGTAGCAAAAGTAAGGATCAGTCCCCAAATGGTGGTTATTTATTGAATCTCTGTACTCCAGAATGATTGTGCTGCGTGACTAATACAATGCTTCCTTGCAAAATTGTTGGATTATAACACACAGAACGGCAAATTATTTCACCTACAACTGGATGCTCTTTGTCAGGAATAGCTGATGGCCCAGCCCTGATTCCAAAGCACCCAAAATGCCTTCCTCGGTGGAGTCTGAAAGTTATCACCTTTACACTGTGCCAGGCCAAGGGGAAGAAGTTCTTTGGTCCAGTGGTTTGAGACAGACCACATCTGGACTGAATTTTGCGTGCAAACTCCAGCAGCAGCACCAAGGCACCAGGACAGATCCCTTGCACTAAAAGTATCCAAGGCCAGAAAGATTTATTCAACTGAAAACTCTTCTCAAGGCCATCTGGGGATAGGACAAGGGGCAATTGGTGCCAGCTGGGACAGAGGAGGTTCCGTATCAATATCAGAAGGACCTTCTTCCCAGGGAGGGTACTGGAGCACTGGAACAGGCTGCCCAGGGGGTTGTGGAGTCGCCTTCTCTGGAGATGTTCCAGACCCACCTGAATGTGTTCCTGTGCAACTTGGTCTGGGTGATCCTGCTGTGGTAGAGGGATTGGACTGGATGATCTTTCGAGGTCCCTTCTGATCCTTAATGATTCTATGATTCTATATAGACTTTCCCTCTCTTTTCTAACAAGTTTGAGCTCTTCCTGAGATTTGGAATGGCATTATGACTCTGCTCAGTTTTGGATGGGACTAAACTGGTAGTTCAAGCTATAAAAATATGACTCTGCACTTATCTACCCAAAGAGAAGGGAAATACTGTTATTTTTCAACACAGTCCTATGAAATGAAAAACATACAGTGCTCGTTGCTCTTGTGCAAACGAAGTCTTTGATATTTTATCCATTAGTGAAGTGGTGACCATATCACACTGTTGTGTTGGGTTTTTGTGATGGTGTGTGCTGATGAGCTGTCAAAGATTAACAAGTAGGTAAGTCATATGGTCTGGCTATCTTTAGTCCTCTCTTGAAAAAGAAAACTGGACCAATGAGAGCAAGAATGAATCTACCTCAAAGTCCAGGGAAGAAGGAAAGCTCGAGCACTGGATTGTGCTGAAAATGGAATAAATGCTATTCATGTTCAATTCATGCCTTGTTCTCACAGCTGGAATCGTTCAAAAGGGCTTTACTTTAACTCAGAAATAGGTATCTTATAGCATTATAAGGCATGGTTTATGAGAGATAATGTGCTCTTACTGTCGTTGTTTAAAGCATTATGTGATGTGTATGTCATTACATATCCTATTACAGACCAGACTCTAAATAGTGAATTCTGAAGTTAATCATAGGCTCTTAAAGCAAAATTGCATCAATTATACAGCCAGGGGAACTTGAGTCTAAACCACAGACGTTTAACTGAGCTGAGGTTTTCCAGAACTACTCGTAAGAATTCTCATAATCAAAATTAAAGGCTGCCCAGGGGAGCTGTGGAGGCTCCTCTGGAGATGCTCCAGACCTGCGTGGATCTGTTCCTGTGCAACTTGGTCTAGGTGATCCTGCTGTGGCAGGGGGATTGTACTGGAGAATCTTTTGAGGTCCCTTCCGATTCCTGATAATTCTATGATTTAGCACTGCTTACTTCTCCACTGCATCCCATATCGACCATTATTTACTGCTTCTTCCTATCTTAATACACACGGATAACAAACTGCTGATTGATTTGTTGTGCTTCAGAGTAGCTGCTGGGCACAGATCCACCACAGTGCTAAGAAGCAGCTAAAATCAGACTTGATGACTAAATGGACAAACCCCCCCTCCCAGTGAAGTGCACAGAAAGCACATGACCAAGTGAGGATGGAAATGTGAGGCTGGGTCTGGAGAGTATTTTTTTGTCTTTGTTTTTACTCAGGCAAATCCATTGAGCTATTCAGAGTAGCAGCTTGTAGCCTATCATTAAATGCCATGTTTCTTTCTTCATCTGATTTCATATAAAAAAAAAATCACTGTGAGCTTTCGTAATAGACGTTTATTTCTCGACAACAGGAAGCAGCCCCCAACTGCCACCTGCGACATTCAGATTTTTCCAATGAAAAAAGCTTTCCCTAGATAGAAGTGATAGCAGATCAAAGATACACTTTTCAGAGGCATTTAACTCCTGCCTGTATCCTTGCAATGACTTTGAGAAGGATGCTCTGGGAATGATATTTGTTGTTGCTGCTTCACTGCAAACAGACTTTCATCATTCTTCCAGGTAATCTTTGATGCACATAATATTCCCCCGCAGTTTTGTGTTGGAGAAATCTCCTCAGATTCTTTCATTTCTGTTATTCATTCTTCTTCCAAGGCAATTGGAAACTCTCTGGGTTTGTGGCATTTTCACAAACAATGAAACACTGGCTTTCTTTGCCTTCAGACCTCCAGACAGAGGCGTTACCCACTCCACTGGTCTTCCTTCACTAATGGCTGAAGCAGCACTTTCTGTGCTGCACAGCTGGAGCAGGATAACAGCCTGTAGGAGAAGAAACAATTTGGGAAGGACTTTGTGGAACAACTGTAGAAAACTTGTGCTTCTACAATCGGCTTCATTAGAATAAGCTTTAACTTCCTGGTCAAACTTTTCCTATGCAGCAAAGGAATAGTGTGTGCTGTCATCCACACTAGACTCTTTATAAAGGCAGGGAAATTTGAGTGTGAATTGGGAACTTGTAGAAGCACCTTAGCACTGCTGTCAGCAGAAAAGGATGAAGTGGAGGGCTGAGCATCTTTCCTTAAAATGCCTCCCCACTTCCATGCACCAGCTTTATGCTCTTTGCTCCATTAAGAGCATCCTGAAGGAAAACAGAAGATGCAGAAAGTAGGGAGCACTAGCAATCTCTTATGAATTCCTTCTGTTGTTTGGACCAAAACAACAACCTGTCCACTTTGGAACAATCTTCTCTAAATGTACTTTGCCAGCACTGGACTCTGAATGGAACAGGGAGTGAAAGATGAAGCACAAAGTGTCAAGAAACTCTCATTCCATGCTTGCTTGCTGTCACTGGAAAGTGTTCAACTTTGTGGGGGAAATGAATAGCTACACAGAACAGGGAAGAACATTTCTTGAAGAAGTGCTTGTAGAGAAGTCTTCTCTTCCTGCTGAAGTCAACTGGAGGGTGTCCAGCACAGAGCAACGAAGATGATGAAGGAAATAGAGCACCTCCTTTATGGGGAAAGGCTGAGGGAGCTGGGTCTCTTGAGCTTGGAGAAGAGGAGGCTGAGGGGGGACCTCATTCATATGTGAGGGGTGGGTGTCAGGAGGATGGAGCCAGGCTCTTCTCAAGGTCATCTGGGGATAGGACAAGGGGCAATGGGTGCCAGCTGGAACAGAGGAGGTTCCATATCAATATCTGAAGAAACTTCTTCCCAGGGAGGGTACCGGAGCAGTGGAACAGGCTGCCCAGGGGGGTTGTGGAGTCTCCTTCTCTGGAGAGAACCCGCCTGGATGTGTTCCTGTGTGACTTGGTCTAAGTGATCCTGCTATGGCAGGGGGATTGGACTGGATGATCTTTTGAGGTCCCTTCTGATCCCCTAATGATTCTATGATTTTATGTGGTCACCCATGATCTCACCCAGCTCCAAATCAACAGGTACACTACAGCATGCTGAAGTTTGGGTTTCTGGCAATTAATTTGCTAGAATTTATTAGAATTACTTGCTTCTGGCAAATAAACTTCTATTTCTTGTATTCTGACTTAACAGGAGACCTGATACCCTGTGATCAGATGTTCCTGTTGACAAGAATAGTTTGCATTTGGAGTGGCCGTCACAACAAGGAGCCAAAGCATCAGCTCTTAAACCCTTTTTTTGTTATTCTACCCCAAAACAATGAGCATTAAGGTCCAAACATCCTTAATCTGCAGGGTGTGTTCCAAAGTTACAAATGGGAAGATGCACATGGACAGCTACAACAGCTACAGCTGATTCCCTCTTGTTTTCAGGGACTGACAAAAGCAGAAGCATCTTCATAGCCAAAGGAACTGAAAGTGATTAACATCAACAGCTTTATCCCTCACACCATAATCCACAAGGGCCAAGTCAGAGAGTGTCTCGAAGGCTGAGTAACACCTGGCACAACCACAGAGCCCTGTGTGATGTCACTGTAATTTACTGTTCGAATTCACTGATATTTCCATCTCCTTAGATAACGTTTCCTAGCAGAAAATATTCAGGCAAGTCTTGCTGAAGTAATTCTTTCCTGGGGTTTCACAAATAGCACAGACAATGCTTTTCTGGGGTTTAATTGTACATGGACTGAGAGAGCAACAGATTGAACAGGGATGAAGAGTTAGGAAAACTGAGAATTGATTTTAAAACAAATTTTAAAAGGTTGGTCTGGACAAGTGGGGAGATGCTTCCATTTGGGGGCTGACACCAGGGACTGATACCCAGTCAAAGGACTGAGCAAGGAATAAACCTTTCTAAATCAAAAATTAGAAGAAGCCCACCAGCAAAGAGCAGAAGGGCTGCAAGGATGTCCCACACAGTCATGGGGATGAGGAATTTGAATTTTACAGTGGAACTGATTAAATCGTGGAAACTTGGAGTGTGATTTGTTCAAGGAGAGATTATAGAAGAGGAAAAGTATGAGATAGAAGCTGGAAATTAAACTGTGCAGTATCAGGAGAAAATAATTCGTCTGGCTTCTCAAAAAGCGGATGAAAGGAGACTGATCATGACGAGTTTGTTATGCTCTGTTCATAACAGTGTTTAATTAGTTGACTGCATCCTTCCTGGGGTCTGTTGTTGCCTGCAGGCGGTAGGAAAAAGTACTATTTTCTTGTTTGATGTCTAAGTTTCCTTTTGGGAGACAAAGAAAATGGGTTTTCATCTGCAATAACAGAGATTAGCTACAGCTGGAAGTTGTCCCCTGGGCAGAATATTTTGGTGCATCAATGACAGCCAGGAGCTTCTCAATGCCCTGTTAGCAGTTTCTCATTCACATGTTCCTGGTTAAAACTGACCTCTCAGCCTGGGGTCAGAAAAGAATTCATTCTAACCAGAATGACAAGATCTGTAGGGATTCCTTTGTTGTCCTCCATGCTTAGGGCATAATCTGCTTTCTGAGATTCTCTGCTTTTACAGCTGTGATGCAGAGACCCAGGATACTGCAGAATCACAGAAATATTGAGGCTGGAAAAGACCTCAGATCAAGTCCAGCCTATCATAGAATCATTAGAGATTGGAAGGGACCTTGAAATATCATCCAGTCCAATCTCCCTGCCACAGCAGGATCACCCAGACCAAGTTGCACAGGAACACATCCACACAGGTCTGGAACGTTTCCAGAGAAGGAGACTCCACAATCCCCCTGGGCAGCCTGTTCCAGTGCTCCGGTACCCTCCCTGGGAAGGAGTTCCTGCTGATATTTAGGTGGAGACTCCTATGACCCAACATCACCTCTGATTATCCTGTTCTTTCCCTGGGGCACAGAATGCCACAGTTCTTTGGGTTTTAAGTTTGTTGTGGGGTAGAGAAACAATCTGTGCATTATGGTAAGCAAACAGAGGAAGAGTGCCAGTGGACCTCTTGAAAGTTACTATTGCATGGTAGTTCATAACTGGACTTGCAGGTCCTTGTTTGTCTCATCCAGACCTGTGTTCTGAAGTTATTCACCTGCACTGTTCGTTCAGGATGAGGATGAGAGTGCAGGATCAGAACTTCAACTGGTACTGTAAGACTTCAGAATGGCCATTAATTCACTCAGTCACGCACAAACCCTGACAGGCTTTCAGCTGGATCATGAACACAAAAAGACCTTGTCTACTTCTGTCATTGCAGGAAAATGAGACCTTGTGGAGTTACAGTGTTGTGGGTCTTGGTTTGGATCCCCACATCCCCCCCTGGATCACCACCAATGCTGTGGGTTAGAGACTCCATCTATGTTTCAACCAAGAGGTTTTAGCTAAAGCACAGGCATGCACAGGTCAAACTGTAGGAGGCTTCTTGCTGTCCTGCTGAGGAGAGGTGTTGGGTTTGTGGGTGTTTTGGAGTCTGTATGTTTGGTCTATTGCATTTTTGCTTCCAGTCTCCTCTCACAATATTTTCACCTAAAATCATAGCTACAACATTTTCTCTTTCTCATGGAGAAGTCATTGTTCATTCTTCGAAGGATCTAATACAGAACAAATAAGAGAAGTAGATATTTTTCTGCATTCGCAGCTGGTTTGCATTACCAAATACACATTCTCTCAAACAAACTCAATGTTGCAGTTCCTCCCTCTTTTCTACTGAGCATGAAAAGATTTGCAGGGAACCAATACTTTCTGTTTACTTTTGCATCCTTGATACAGGAGAGCAAATTAAAGCAAAACAGAATGCACAGCTAATATGCTAGGTGCAAAGTCCTTTCTCTCCCCTCTTAGGGTGAGATTCATTTTTGAGAGCCTACAGTTTGATCCAGTCTTCATCAGTTCCCTGTGTCTTCTATCTAAACAATAACTATCTAGAGGAAAATAAAGTCACTTCCTTCTGGTGGGTCAGGTGAGACTAAGAGTGACCCTAGTGGGATTTTTCCCATGGTTATGATTTCACTCTTTCTTTGAGGCCAGAGCCAATTTCTTCATTTCAATACTCAAAGCAGTCATAGGTGGTGGTTGTAGTCTCTCTTTAGTTCTCTGTGGGATAAAAAGAAGGTAGGTAGGTAAGCTCACAAGCCCTAATTGGCTTCAACACGCAGAAATGCTGAAGTCTAGCAGCGTATTTCACAGTGCCCTGTAGTTGAGATAAATTCACAGTGATCTAACAAATTAAAAAATAGCAGTTATAATTAACTTTTCTTTTAAATGTAACCAGCATGACATTTTCACTGAAATAAATCTCATGAGACAGAATGTGCTACATTGAGTTAACACTTGTACAGGCTATGTGCTTTTTAAAGCAGCTACATCAGTTGACAATATTCCAAAAGACCACATCCTGCCTTTCTGGAATGCACAGTATGAAACCCTGCTTTCCAAGTTCCCCAGCCAGTGATTTTGTGTTTGTTTGTTTATTAGGCTGAGAAGGGATGATTTTCATAGCCCTTGCCCATGAATTAAAAACCCCTCAGCTATTTCAGTGACTCATGCCCCTGCTCTTGGCCCTCATCTCCAGTACTGAGTTCAGTGCTGGGCCCCTCACTATGGGAAAGACATTGAGGTGCTGAAACAGGTCCAGAGCAGAGCCACCAAGTCCATGAGGGGTTTAGAGAACCAGTTGTATGAGGAGAGGCTGAGAGAGCTGGGCAGGTTTAGTTTGGAGGGAACTCTACCTGAAGGGAGGTTGTAGAGAGGTGGGTGTTGGCCTGTTTTCCTTGGTGAATGATGACAGAAGCAGGAGCAACAGTCTGATGTTGAGGCAGGGGAGGTTTAGATTGGATCTGAGGAAGAAATTCTTTCCAGAAAGAGTGATTGGGCGCTGGAATGGTCTTCCCAGGGAGGTGGTGGAGTCCCCATCCCTGGAGGTGTTGAAGAGCTGTGTAGCCATGGTTCTTCATGCCCTGCTCGAGTGGCAGCAGGGAGGGGGTCAGGCTGTGTTTGTCAGTCTCTCAGATATTTAGTTTTTTTGTTGTTGTGGGGATGGTTGGACTCAGGGATCTAGGAGGTCCTTTCCAGCCAGGATTGTTCTGTGACTCCGTGATCCATGCCTGGCTTTGCAGGCTCGCTCTTTTGCTGATGTCTGTTGTCTCCATTACAAGTATCCTCTGTGGTGACTGTTTCCACCACAGAGGGTCACACTCCGTGACTGCCAGGCTGCAAGGTCATTGGTGACTTGGAAATCTGTTAGGAAGAAAATGAGAATGTCAATTCACCTGACCG
Organism: Upupa epops; assembly: GCA_013397515.1. Classification (NCBI taxonomy): domain Eukaryota; kingdom Metazoa; phylum Chordata; class Aves; order Bucerotiformes; family Upupidae; genus Upupa; species Upupa epops. The sequence continues at coordinate 196,391 of VZRI01013845.1, read as the reverse complement.
TCATACCTGTTATGGGGTAGTGGACTCCAGTACCTGGACATATGCGGGTAGGTATGCCAGACTCATGAGGCAAGGGAGGAATGGCTTAAGGATGAGAACAATTGTGGTTGCTATGGAAACACAACTCTCTTGGCCCTTCTGTATATAAAGTTCTGAGTTCTTCGTGGGTTTGATCTTTTCCTGCCACTGTAAGGCAGCAGTAGTTTCATTCATAGTTTGAAATGATTCAACTTATAGCAGTAATGTCCCACGGTCCATTCTCTACTGGTATTGGTAATTCATGCTGTTTTCAACCTGAGTCCTGCCGATTTGCAGCAAGCATAGGTAGGATTTGGGGAGTATAACCAATCAGACACAACTCTCATGATGCAAAGGTATGTGAAGCTGGCTGTTTCTGGTTGTTTTGGGGTTATTATTTTGCTCCCTTTTGGATTTTTAAAGATTAACTACACAGAAAGAAGAAAAAAAAGGGATTTCATTACTTTATTCATTAGCAAAGAAACTGAAACCAGCACTTTGCTATGAGACTTAAAAGACTGTTATACTCCCTTAGCCATTCTCTGTCATCTTTTCTTCCTTTGATATTAATCACAAGCAGCTCCGACCAGAAGATAATGAAGGATTAAATATTAGAAATATGGAAAGTTTACACATTATCAGCGAAGTCAAAGAGCAAAGACTGAGATAATGAGACTGAGAAGTGCAATTCCTCTTTGACTCGTGAAGTAGAAAAATATCCTCATGGCACTTCCTTGGAGGAGGGTGCAGAGCCTTCTGCACATCAGGCACACAGTGATAGCAAAACAGGAATAATGAAGCTTCAGCTGTACATCTGAAAACACAGGTATGAATGTCAGGGTCCTTCCCTGTGTGTTCAAGCATCAGAGGGCATAGTCCTGCCTAAACCAAACTCTGGGTCACCTTTGGAGGATATTTTTCTGCAGCTGTGCAAACTAATAAGAGGGAAAAATTCATTGTCTGGTCATGGCTTTTAAAATAGTTTTTTAATAAGGCCTGGGGTGAGAGCTGAAATTAACCTGTTGAGCAACATGTTTTAAATCTGCCTCTGTTCTGTCTCCTCTGTCTCCACACACTGAGTTTAGTGAGCAAAGACACTCCCACGGAACTCACACCTCAGCTGTGTTGTTCATCTTTTCCCCTTTATTGTAGGGGCAATAAATCATGTCCGGTCACCTTTAGAAAGGCACCTCTCTTTCTGACTGCTGTTATCACCAGGAAAAACAAAGGCAGACAAAAAAATCATGGACCATCTTTGTGCCAAGAAAGTGGCATTTTTGTTGGTCGGTCATGAAGTTGGATGTTGAGTGATGAATGACCGTACCCGCTTCCTTGCTGTTTAGGAAACAAGTAGCAGGGTTGGGTTGGAAGACAATTAGGCTTCTCCTCTGTGTGAGAGGAGTCTTTTGAGTGTGATAAATTCTAGGAAAATGTGTGGAATAAAACTTTCAAAGCCATTGTCTCGCTGGCACTGCCATTTCCACTGGGTAATTTTCCACTTCATGAACAGACTGGTCTTTTAAAAAAGAGAAAAGCTGTTGAACAGGAGTGGTTTTCATTCCCATCACTTCAAATGCAGGGATCTTCCTGCGAAAGTTTGTGTGTTGTGTGTCATCAGCAATCATCTCTACCATCCAGCCTGAGCGATAACTTCTCTGGTTGCTGCTGTTGAGTGACATTTTTAATCTCTGTTCCAAGCCAGAAAGAACATTTTGGGAGCCTCTTGAGTGCATAAAGGATTTCTGGTACAGGTGTCACAGAAAATAGACTTAATCAGCAGAAATTATTTGCAGAGGTCTGTCAGCCGAGAAAATTTTATTGCAGTCATTGTTTAAACTTCAGAAGCACAAAGCTAACCTGCCAGTCATATTCAAAACTTGATGCTCCTACAAAGATTTGACCCTTTCACCAACACTGAAGAGATTTCATTAACCTTCAGCGTTTTCCTCATTTACAAAGCTGTGCTCCTGCCACACTACTAATGAACATGTAGTTTGAAGTTTCCTTGACTGGACTGGAATTCAGGGGGTTATAACTTTATCTCAGCTGAATTATTGCTAATCTACTCTGAAATCACTAAATACTTTAAAATGTTGTATAGAAGGACATGATTTGTTTTCAAAGAGCTGTACCTGGCAAGCAAATAATAAAAAGAAACCAGGAAAGGTATCACTATCCTTCCATGGAAAACAAACAAACCAAGGCAAAGAAAGAACACAGAACTACAGAATCACAGAGTATCTTTTAGTGGAAGAGACATTAAGGCCATCACATCCAACCACTGGCCCAGCACTGCCAGGTCACCAATAAACTCTGTCCCTCAACACTACATCTATCTTACATCTATACTTATAGGGATGGTGACTCCATCACTGCCCTGGCAGCCTGTTTGATATCTCTTCGAGTGAAGAAATTATTCCCAACATCCAGCCTGGATCACCCCGGTGCAGCCTACAACAATTTCCCCTGGTCCTGTGGCTGCCACCAGCAAGAAGAGTCTAACTTCCTCCTCACTCCAACCTCCTTTCAAGTGGTTGTAGACAGCAACAAGACAAGAAAAAGAAGAAAAGACCCTCAGAAAAGCCAGAGGGTTGATGAAAATGTGCATGGTTGCCAAAGCTGATCCATCAGTGGTCCCAGAAAGAGAAGTGAAGGCTACTTCTCAGTCAGTACAGACTGGGTGCTTTGAATCTCCCTGCACATAGAGAACATCAGCTAGAATGGCTGCTGCAGTACTTCTTGTCACTGGAGTTAGAACATTAACCTTCTATTGGTTATGCTAACATCATTTTCCTCCTTCTATCTGATATGAGCAGCTGGTAGAAGTCTGATTCAAAGACATGACCCAACCAGTGGGTGTTCTTGCTCAGAAAAACTAGTGAGAGCCCTAATCAGACTACATGCTTTGAAATGCTTTGCTGTGTCTCCTCAAGGATCCACTGAAGCTGCCACTAGCAGCTCTACTGGCCACAGGATGGAGACTGTGTGTGTCAAACGACATTCAGATGACAATTAGTTACGAGAATGAGGTAGGAATTTGTTATTGATTTTTAATGATGTAAGATAAATCTGATTTTGGAAAGAAATGGTTGCAGTGAAGACTGCACTCTCAGAAATCTTAAGCCATATGAGATCAGAGGTACCTCAACCAGTTCCTGCTTCTGAAAATCAAACTGGATTACTGTTTTCCACCTGGTGGTGTATTTGAACACCCAGCCCTTAGAAGTTCAGACTCTTTAGATCCTTAATGAAATATCCTTGCTCAGCAAAATTGTTCCAGGAGTTCATTGAGCACTAAATAAAGTGATTGGGAGACGTTCTCCTTCCCCTCTATTCTGCCCTGGTAAGGCTGCGTCTGGAGTGTTGTGTCCAGACAGAGCTGCTGGAGAGAGTCCAACACAGAGCCATAAAGATGGTGAAGAGAGTGGAGCATCTCCCTAATGAGGAAAGGCTGAGAGAGATGGGCGCTTGAGCTTGGAAAAAAAGAGCCTGAGGGATGATCTCATTAATGTTGATCAATATGGAAAGAGGGGACTGTCAGGAGGAAGGAGCCAGGCTCTGCTCACTGTCATCCAGTGACAGGACAAGGAGCAACGGGTGCTGGCTGGAACAGAGGAGGTTCCACATAAAGATAAGAAACTTCTTCACAGTGAGGGTGACAGAGCACTGGAAGGGGCTGCCCAAGGAGGCTGTGGAGTCTCATTCTCTGGAGAGATTTAAAACCCACCTGGACACATTCCTGTGTGACTGGATCCAGGGGATCCAGCTCTGGCAGGGGGATTGGACTGGATGATCTTTCAAGCTCCCTTCCAGTCTCTAACGTTCAGTGATTCTGTGACACTTCTGCATCAGTGTGGATCCAAAATTCCAACTTGGTCCTTTTGAGAGTTTCCATTGTGGCTTTTGGCAGTGGCCACCAGGTTGAGGAAGGTGATTCTGCTACTGTACTCTGCTGTTGAGGCTCCCTCCTGGAGTAGTGTCCTGCTCTGGGGTCCCCTAAACAAGAAGGATATAAAAGAGCAGCTCTACAGGAGGTGACAGAAATGATCAGAGGGCTGTAACACATCTCCTGTGGGGATAGACTGCATGAACTACAGTTGTTCAGCCTGGAGGAATGGCAGCTCCAAGGTGAACTTCAAAGGAGTCTGAAAGAAAGATCATAGGGATCTCCTTAGCAAGACTTGTGACAGGACAAGGGGCAGTGGCTTTAAACTAAAACAGACTGAATATAGGAAGTAGATATTTTACAGCAAGAGTGGTGAAACACTGGAAAAAGTTGAGGCCCCATCCCTTGGGACATCTAGGGTCAGGCTGGATAAGGTTCTGAGCAACAGGATGGAGTTGAAGATGTCCCTGCTCACTACAGAGAGGCTGGGCTAACTGCCCTTTAATGGGCCCTTTCAAGCCAATGTGTCCCATGATCCTATTACTCAGAGTACCACCTGGACAGTTAATCTTTCTCATCATTCCTTGAGACTCCAAGTTTATCAGTGCTCCCAGAGCTTGGCTGCTTTATGCATTTCTGGTTTTCATGAAATTTGCCCATAATGTACAGAAAATTGCATTTTTCTTGGTTTTTTTCCACACAGTGGATATTCCCTTGAGGGGAAAACTTTGGCTGAGAGAAGCAACAAGGAGGATTCAGAGAGGAGAATTGAAAATGCACAGAAGAGATTTTAATGAGATTCCGTAGCAGATACACGGTTGTAAAGCAGAGATTACTTACGTTCCTATGTAAAACATGGGAAGGGTGTCATGACTGTGATAGTTTTCCAGAGACAGCTCATAAAAATAATCTAGGAGTCATCAAAACAGCCTACAAGCATCCTTCTTCGTCTATCTCACAATATACAAACTCGCAAGGGATTTCTGATGATGCTATACAACAAGCTATTGATCATCATCCTGGTATGAATCAGAGCTGCTCATTAGAAGCTGGGGCTTCAAACTATAGGGTACGATCACTGCTTTGGGCAGAAATAAGGAATTCACATCGTTTAGGAGAGCGTCAACAAAAGCCCCTTCCATCTGAAGCAGAGAGAGAGAACTGAAGAAAGGTTTTGGGGGGGTTTTGTCATGAAATCATATCTACTGAAAAAGACAGTTGTGGAGTCACAGAGAATAAACGGAAATTCTATTCAAATTGGGCAGGGACTTCTGAACAAAAGAAAATAAAATATATTTATTTTAATAAAACCATTTTGTTTTCACGCATTTTTGTGGAAAGAGTTAGCTCTTTCATCTTGAAATGGCAGGTAATTTTACAATACAGATTATTTTACCTTTCAAGTATATAAAATACTTACAAATCAAGACATCTTTAAGTTTCTCTATGGTTGATTACCTGGGGTGTTCAGTTGAAGACAAATCCAGTGCTTTTAGAAGATTACTCCTGATTTACAATTGTTTATAGAGAAGTCAATCACTTTTTTTCTAATTTGATTTATTTCACAGAATCATAGAACCATCAGGGATTGGAAGGGACCTCAAAAGGTCATCCAGTCTAATCCCCCTGTCACAGAAGGATCACCCAGACCAAGTCCAGGCAGGTTGCAAATGTTTCCAGAGAAGGAGATCCCACAAACCCCCAAGCAACTCCCTCCAGTGCCCCGGCACCCTCCCTGGGAAGAAGTTATAGAATTGGTCAGGGTTGGAAGGGACCACAGGATCATCCAGTTCCAACCCCCCTGCCATGGGCAGGGACACCCCACCCTAGAGCAGGCTGGCCAGAGCCTCATCCAGCCTGGCCTTAAACACCTCCAGGGACGGGGCCCCAACCACCTCCCTGGGCAACCCAGTCCAGGCTCTGCCCACTCTCCCAGTGAAAAACTTCCTCATNTGTTGTGTCCAGACAGAGCTGCTGAAAAGAGTCCAACACAGAGCCATAAAGATGCCCCCTAGTCCTGTTGCTACCTGAGATCCTAAAAAGCCCCTCCCCAGCTTTTTTGTAGCCCCCTTCAGATACTGGAGGCCACAATAAGGTTACCTTGGAGCCTCCTCTTCTCCAGCCTGAATAGTCCCAACTGTCTTGGTCTGGCCTCATAGGAGAGGTGCTCCAGCCCTCTGATCATCCTTGTGGTCCTCCTCTGGACTCGCTCCAGCACGTCCACATCCTTCTTGCAATAAGAGCTCCAGAACTGACACAGTACTCCAGGTGGGGTATCCCCACAGGGGTAAAATCCCCTCCCTCGACCTGCTGGTCACACTTCTCCTGATGCAGCCCAGGATCAGGTTTGCTCTCTGGGCAGCAAGTGCACACTGCTGGCTCCTGTTGAGCTTTCAGGGCTGTTCATTAGGTACAATTATTTTTTAATATCATGGCTAGAAATGGGAGGAAAACTGTAAATCACTGCAGCTAAACATACAGCCCTGAGCTCTGAGCTAAGATTTCTAATCCTAGATTATGAATGATCCTTACAATTTACAGAGTTAAATGGAACTTAGGTGCCAAACAGCTATTCTTCCCTTGCTCCCGCTCTAATAGGTTCCTATTTTTCTCTCATGAGATTGGAGAGAGGAACTGATGTCAGTGGTTAATGGAAAGGTTTGATAATGAATAATTTACTATTCTTGAAGATGTTTATGAAAATTAAGCCTCATCAAGGGTAAAACTCAACAGCAGCTTGAGGAGTGAACTAGAAAGTATTGCACTGCAAGTTGTTTCAAAATCTGGCTCAGAGCAACAAGAATGTTTTTTTCTGGTTAGACAGTTTCCTTTAACATAGCTACAGGCTGTCACTCATGTTTGTACTCAATATAACAGAGCTAAACAGCACTAGAATGATGCCAGAGGGATGGACAAGACTACATGTCCTTTGCTGTGAAGGTAAAATATGCTTAAGGATTCACAAGTCCACAGTAAAGATTTCACAGTCTCACAGTAATGATGAGGCTGGAAAAGACCTTAAAGATCATCCAGTCCAACCTAAACCCAACCAAGTAACCTAACATCTGACATCTAGCTCATGCCACTCAGCACTTCATCCAGACTAACCCTGAACACCTCCAGAGACGGTGACTTGATCACCTCTGTGGGCAGCCCCTTCCAAAACCAGATCACTCTTTCAGTGAAAAACCTTCTCCTAATGTCAAGTCTAAACCTCCCCCGATGGAGCTTAAGGCTGTGACCCCCTTGTCCTGTCTCCAGTGTCCAGGGNGCTCCAGGGACAGTGCCTTGCTTACTGAGCACTCCCATTCCAGGACAAGTAGTGTCAGAAAATGTCAAGTAGAGCCTTGAGGACCAGGCCTGTTCAAGAACTCCTAAACTAGGACTCCAGATAGGTGATGAAGGTATCACAGTAGCCACATGCTTAGCTTGGACAGAGGAGACTCAAATTCCCACCTGCCTGCTAGCCAACAGGGCAGATGTGTCTTGGCACTGCTGTGTGCCTGCCTAGAAGTGGTGAAACTGCAGGCCAATGTTGCCCAAAGAAGCAGGTGATGGAGAAAGGGAGAAGGATCCCAGCTCTCAGTAGGGACTGTATGCTGGGAGTCAGTTCAGAGCTCAGTGACTCACCGTGACTGCTGAAGAACGTAACTCTCCACTGCTTCTGACTCAGTCTCAGCCTGTATAAACACTTGGCTGAGCAACAAGCACTAGTAATGCAGCTTTCTCATCTGACCAGAGCCGAGTGATTGTGAGTAGTAGAGTATTCAGTAAGGATCCCATTGCTACTTAAACCCCTGCTCCTGATCTGTGTAGTAGGTTAAATAGAAGTGCTCCTCCACCCAACAGGCTCCTAAAAGAATAATCTGGCATATTCATAGCCATTTCTGACTTTTCTGTGGCCTGTGACTTCATTGTGAATGGCTCTGTAGTCATCTGATCCCTCCTTGCTTACATGGAGCTGATGCTCTAACAACGATGTGGGCTGCATCCTGTGTCCCTTCTCATCAGCCTCTTCATCACGATTATGTTGACTATTTGTTCATTTTCTCTGCTGAACAACCAGATCTCACTGCAACTCTTTGCCATTACTGCCCCACCTCAGCTTTGCTTGTTCTCGAGACCCCTTCCTTTGCGTGGTTGTGTTGAGAGTTGGAGGTGCAGGAGTTTGGGAGGCAAATGAATGGCCTAACCTAAACCTGGCCGCTCCAAGGCTTTTCAGGTGTTGTGCAGCTGTACACAAGATCTGGAGTAAGGAGTGTGGGAACAATTACTTAAAGGGATGTCTTCACATGCCACTAGAAAGCCCAGCCTGTGGGCTCCATGCTTTCTTATCCACGTGCATCAACACTCACTCACAGCAGTTTACAGTCCCTTTCCTATTTCTCTAAAACACGATGCTGCATTATAAGCCTGAAGTACTTACAACTATTAATGTTCCTGCCAAGAAATAGAAAGCCTCCAGCCAGATTTATTAATGTCATGTGAAACATCATAAAGATATTCTCAAATTAACTGCATTTCCTTGCAGAGCTTGAATCAGAACTATTCTGAAATGCTTTACTTTCATTCTTTTAATTGTGCTTCCTTCCAGTCACAAGATCTTTAGACTAAGAAGTCTCAGATCTCATTAATTTTCCTTTCTTAGGGATTAAAATTCAAGTCGTGACCATAGTGGACTCCAAAAATTGGTTCCTGATTTCATCTTTGAGCCAGCATTCTGTTTTTCTAATCTTATGGGGAGAATCTAGAGTGATGGGACTGCTGAAAACATGAATAACCTGGGTGTCACTTCCATTCTCCTTGGCTCAGAATTGCACAGGGTTTTGCTCTTTAATGCAGAAGAGTCCAATCTGTTGCAGCTGTAATGGAAAAAGCTTTCCTGTAGTGTACGGAAAGGACAGCCTTATCTTCTGTCTCACACAGCAAGAAAACTGTTGTCTAGTGACTGAGCAGGTCTTCAGTCAAGGAAGAGCAGATGTTAGGTCTGGAATTAAGAGAACTGTTTAATCGCAGATGAATAGGTGGCACCTGCTGCAAGTGGAAAAGCCTGAGAGATCAGTAATAACAACACTAAAACAGGGAAACATCTTTTTGCTCCCCCCTCCCTTTCTTCTATCACACAGGCACTGGCACAGGCTCTGAACTGAATCTCAATCAACTGGCTAAGAGCTTTGACAAAGCTGGACTTAATGCGAGTGCTGAGCTAACTGGAAAGAAAAATACAGGTATTATTCTTGTGGGCTACAAAGCCTACCTAAGGTAACTGGCGGGACCTGTAGTAGCACTCAAAACATGAGTTCCCTTTGTAGCTCTAGAAATGACACAGGTTTCTTAGAAGGAGATAAAACAGTAGGTAAACCAAGCCCATAACTGCTGAGGAGCTCTGGTAAGAGTTTAACCCAGAGTATACTCCCTGCACTCTAATTTTTGCTGTCAAAATGACTAGCAGTGGAGTTATTTTATTCCAGTAGCTCTTTAAAGTGAAATATTCACAATTTCTTCTCAGCAGGGAGAGAAGGTTTGGTAGCAGTTTGGTATGTTAGCCACTACATGTTTGAGTCTGACAGTCATACAGAGCCCTGCTGCCTCATTACTTACCTGGGTTCTGGCAAAGACACTGAGTCAACTACTACAAGGGCCACAAGGATGACCAGGGGGCTGGAGCACCTCTTCTACAAAGGCGGGCTGAAGGAATTGGGGCTGTTCAGCCAGGAGAAGACTCCAGGGGGGCCTTACAACAGCCTTCCAGTGGTTGTAAAAAGCTTGAGTTTTCAAAGATTTGACACTGCCTTCCTTTATGTTTCTATCAGAAAAAGGTTCTAGACAAATCCCATCATATCTGCACGAGTGACTGGTGAAACCCACTTGTACTGTGAGGTTACAGCAGATTGAGAAGGTACTCTAGTCAATTTGTTTCTGTGTGTGGCATTTTTATTAATAAGTGCTGGAATCAAGCACACGCTGGTGAAACATTGGGATCACCTTGCCAAGTGGGATGAAGGTGAAACTCTCCCCAACACCTTGCATTGCAAATCTGATGTGAGTCAATATACTTACACTGGTGCAGAAAGGGCGAGTGTATCTGTGTGTGGCACTGACAGCTGTGCTGCAAAGGGTTAAAGAAAGGGGTAAATATATTCCTTGGCTTCCTATCTGCGAGGTCCCTGCTGTAGTACTGGGAGAGATGAAAAGGAAAGAGAGGTGTGTTTGTGAGGAAAGGTTAACAGACCTGCACCTGTTGGTCAAGGAAGGGGAAAAGGGAGGCAGATACAGAACTACAGGGCTGAATCCAACCTCCCTTCTTTGCCTAAGGCAGACTGTACCTGTCCTCTTGTTTCTTAATGATTACAAATCATATAGATGCCACCTTTCAAGTGATGTTTACTCTGTCTCTCCAGTATTTTTAACATTGTTTTTTCTCTTAACCTCCTTTAGGTTGAGCCCAAATTTTCTTGTAGCCTTTTTAAAGGTCTCTGGTGACTCCTTTTGGTTTTCTTTGAGAGCACCCTCCTAAAGTGCATTGGCCAACCCTGATTGTTCTCCAGGAGGTGCCAGTTCTCTTTAGTATTATCTGTGTAGGTGGCACCCCCATAAACCCTAATCTGTCAGTTCTCTGAAGACATTGAGGTCTGGCTCTCTATTGATTTATTGAATACTATTGGTCTTTCTTTGTAGACTAAAGGCTGTGAATCCTGTTATTTCATTGACTCTTTGTCTTTTCATTCTTCAGACGTTGTTTATTAAAAATAAACCATGGAACTATTTGCTCTTTGAAATTTCCCTACTGCCATTAACAACTTCTCAGTGCATTCCAAAGATTGGATGGATGGACTGTTTTCTCCAGATATCCCCATGGAGTTGGGTTTTTTAGTCAGGCCAGGCCCTGTTTTCTGGAGAACTTTTAATGAGTTTCTCTCAACGAGTCTGATCCTCCTGCATTTCACAGTCTGATGACCTCTGTGCCAAAGATTCCCTCTTACAGCCACAGCATTCTCCTTTCCTAATTACTCAGACATTTCCAGCTGTTCTAACCCAGTAGTTTCTGTTCTGTACTTCTGAATAAGATTATAAGAATATAATCAGAGCATAAGAATATGCGCCTCCTCTAACAGGCAAAGATGTGGAAATCTTTGCCACAACTTTTAGCTTGGCTGAAAGTGACTGTGTGGAAAGTAAATGACTGATCCTTTGTTTCTAGGCTGTCAGTCAAAGGACTATTCCCTTTTATTAATCCTTTGAAGCTTTCAGTGTTTTTACAGCACTGCAGAGCTACAGTTTTCATGCTAGCATATCCTGTTTAGAAACTCTTCTCCAAGCAGAGGTGCTTTCTGTTTCTCTTCCAAATGTCACAGTTTATTTGAATAAGAAGGTTCATGTGGGACTTGAAGAAGCAGAGGTGTCAGCCCTCTGCCAGTATAAGGACAGTGATGAATTCCTGATTCAGTAGAGGAAGAGAAGTCATGTTTGGATCTTTCCTTTCAGCAAGAGAGACAATGCATATTAGAAAGCTTCTGACTCCCACACAGATGAAGCACAGGGATGGAGTTTGTGCAATACGCTTCACTAAAAGCTTTAAAACGATGGGTTAGACAAACAACTTTTAGCAGTCATCTAGATCTATTGGAGGGACTAATATTGTTGTGATATTTGAACCCAGAGCCACACAAAGTTCCTGGAGACCACTGCAAAATGTTGTGAATACAGATCTAATTAATGGCTTGGCACCACGCCATCCAAAAAGATAAGCAATCTGCTTAAACCTGGATGATGTTGCTTGTCAGCATAAAAATATAGAAGAGAGAAAAGAACCCTTTCAACATTCAAAACATTCAGAAGATATTTCCCTCTTGTCATGAGGAGATTGCACAAAGGGTAATAATGAAAATGTGAAATAATGCACTAAATAAAATGTTCCTTATACTATTCACAAGATCTTGATTGAGCTTAAGCTCATTATATAAACAGCGCCTTCCGCAGCAAGAAGTCTTCTCAGAAAGTCTAAGGAAAAGAACATTCTGCTGTTATTAGTAACTCTAGAGGGCGAGATCAGCATTGCACTGGAATATAAAACTCAAACCTCTCAAAGATCACAGCTAAAGAATAACGGCTCAGAAAGTGATGCTTTACTTTTCAAATTGTTTTCAAATTATGAAACAGTTGAATGTTAATATATGGAGCACAAAAAGTTCTAAGGCATGCAAGACAGATGATGAAAGACCTCTGTGCGTACGTCATGATCTAGATGTCAGATGTTAGGTTACTTGGTTGGTTTTAGGTTGGGCTGGATATCTTTAAGGTCTTTTCCAGCCTCATCATTGCTGTGAGACTGTGATACTGTGATACGTATGAAGGCTATAAATCCAGTGAATCTACTCTTGTGCTCTCCTGTTGGCCCAAGTAGCAAGTATGCATTGGTGTGCTATGGCAGGACTGGCAAACCACCCCTCAGGTTACATGGTGCCTTGTTTTTCCTCATAAAATGTACAGTAAAATAGGGAGGTATCAACATAGTTGGAGCTGCATGGAAAGTCAGCATGAATCGTAAAGAAGTGTTGTTATTTTCAGCTTCTGGTCTCAAAACAACTGATCCATTAAAGGAGTTAATTAGCTGATTTAATTTGACTGAAAATAGGCCTGTTCTACTCAGCCATTTTTCCTCAAGCCCTTTAATGCCAATCCTCACAATCAGATGGAATTTCAGACTGAAAATCACTAATTGAGTATACAGTCTGACTGGCAGCCACAAAATTAGGCTGTCAACCCTTTCTTTTTAGTAACACTTAACAATATTAATTTGCTTTTAATTGCTTACCTTCAAAATGAAGCTCTGCTATTAGGAACCCTTTGGGATTTGGGATGGAAATCATCATGAAGTGAGTTATGTTCACTAGGCACAAGTTACACCTTCAGCTGGCGGCTGTTTCCACAGTTCTCCTGAATCTTTGACTATTTGCCTGGGGAACATGGTTCTTCCTGCCTGACATCTTTAATCCAGTTGATCTTCATTTTTCAATGCCTTTCTCCCTATTCTAATGTAGCAGTGGACAGGCAAATGTAAGAGAGACATGAAACTATGTGGACACAAGTATAGATGTATGTGAGACGCACGCGTGTACAACGACCATCTATTTGCTCAAATCGGAAATAGAATGTGAACATCGACTTCAGCTGTGCTGCTCTGGTTTTCTGCAACAGAGCAAAAACTGAGGAGGGTTCAAACTACTTTCACAAAAATTAATCACAGAATTATTGAGGCTGAAAAAACCCCTCTGAACTCATCCATCCCAGGACCTAACAACAACATCTCAGCCAGACCAGGGCACTAAGGGCCACAGCCAGGTTGCCCTTCAACACCTCCAGGGACGGGGACTCCACCACTGCCCTGGGCAGTTCAGTCCAGGGTCTGATCACCCTTTCCATAAGGAAGGGCTTCTTAACATCCAACCTAATCCTCCCCTGGTGCATCTTCAGGCCCTGCCCTCTCGTCTAGGTGCTGGTTGCCTGGAAGAAGCGCCCAATTTCCACCTGACTTCAGGGAGCTGATGAGAGGAAGAAGGTACCTCTTCAGTCTCCTCCAGACTAAACAACCCCAGCTCCCTCAGTGTCTCCTCATCAGCCTTTCCCTCCAGTTCCTTCCCCAGCCTCATTGCTCAGCTGGACCTGCTCCAGCCCCTCAATCTCTTTCTTGAAGTGAGGGGCCCAGCACTGCCTCCAGCTGTTGAGGTGGGACTTCACCAGCTCCCAGTACAGGGAAAGCCAGTTAAGCAAAGGACACTTAGGGATAGGTGAGGTTAAATACCCTGCTTATAACTATGTAAAAATAACCCATTGTTACTTACATAGGGGTCCTGTGGAGGATGCTGAGTGGGAGAATCCAGATCTCACTTACTGAGAGTTGCAAAGTATTCAAAAGTCTGCTCACATGACTCAGGGCCAAGCACTGGCTCCTCAGTGCACACTTATTTTTCTATCCAGACTTTTGGTTTCTTGGAGCTGATATTTAAATCATCTTGCTGATTACGTGGAACAATATGCCCACTAAATGAATGTTGATGTTGTGTGCTGTGCTTACCAGGAAAACCTGATTCCAGACACCTGTTTCATTTTCTCCAGACACATCTAGGAAATAGGATTTGTTGAATTGTGCTCAGTGGGTGATAAAGCAGCCTTTGGGGAAAGGTGTGTTAGACTTGACAAGGGAATGGAGCCCTTGTTGTCCAATGGGGTAAAGTGTTTTTCTATTTGTTCAGTAGGTTCTTGTGTGTTAGGTTGGTGGGGTTTTCAAACAAAGAAGCGAGCATGTCTTTGCAAATGGCTTTCAGTTCTGAGAAATGAACATCAACAAAAGACAAAATGAGAACACCCTGACCTCCCTGCACAACCGAGAGCTGCTAATTCCAAGAGGAGCTCAGACACTGGAAATTGATGCAAACTCTTACCACGCAGAATTCTTGGAAAATCAAATACGTATGTTTCCTCCGAAGAACACATCTGCTAATACCCATCTCTATCCATCACACTGAGGATGCATTTACCTCCAAATCCCTTGGCATATTCATCAGCATCCTGCACGAACATGTGCAAACTTGTGTTACAGCTGGTGGTCACAGCACTACTCCAGCCAACAGTCTCTGCTGCCACAAACCACGTCTCCTTGGTGAGAATATGGGAATGAAAAAGCAGAGAGCCTTGATGGTTGCAGAGAGAGTCACATCCCGTAATCAAGCATTGCTGGTGGCTTTGTGCATTCCAAGAAGGTCTGAGAAGGTTTCCAGGGAGAATACCTCTGACTATGCTTGCAAGAATAGTTCAAATGCCATCCTCAATAAAAATCAACAAAGTCTCTGCAGAAGTGACAGGGTGAGCATGGCATTTCCTTAGAGTTCACTGAACAGCCATGAGTAGATGATCTGGAATGCATCTGTTGCTTGAAGTATGAAGTATTTATACAGGAAAATAACATTTGCATTTATAAATTCAGGCTGTGATTCAACTAACGACAACATTTCCTGTATTAGAGCTCTCTTAGTCAAAATTATGGAAGATGAATAGAATAAAATAAAGTAGAGACTACAGGATCTTCTATATATTTCAGTTAATATTAGTATCCTTTGCAGTAAATAGGGAACAACGGACTTCAAAATGACTTTAAGCGTTCTTCCTCTTCTCCCCTTTCTCTCTGAAGAGAAGCCAACTGTATAGATATTGAATGGAAACTTCTTTCTGGATTTTTCCTCTGCTAAGGTTTGGTTTGTGCAATGTTATGTTTTAAACATTGCACTTTGCAATTTTTACAGTAATGAATTCCTAATTATCTTTCAATATACAATAGCTTCACAGCAAACTGTGCTCAGTAAACCAGTGGAAGAGAAAGGTTCCAACCCATTCTGAATCAATCCATGAGATGAAAACATGAATATTAATGTAAGTCCTTATTGTCTCTTTATTAATGTGGTACATCTTCTCACAGTCACAGATGATTTGATCTGTTGCTATGTAATAAAACATGAACATTCCAAAGGGATCCAAGAATATCTTCACATAATTCACATAGAATGTGATAGTACAGTGAGCACTAGCAATTAATACACTACTATAAAATAACTTGAGTTGGAAGGGACCATAAAGATCACCTAATCCAATGCCCCTGCCTTGGGCAGGGACACCTCTCACTAGATTAGATTGCTCAAAGCCCCGTCCTACCTGGTCTTGGATGCTTCAAGGGATAAGGTGTCACAATTAAACCGGGCAACCTCTTCTGGTGTCTCACCACCCTCACAGTAACGAATTTGTTCTTAATCTACCCTTTTTCAGTCCTCACATAGTGTCACAGCAGATATTACAGTCACAGGAGGCAGTATTTGAGTAAGACTAAGATTATTTGATTTGGTGGAAAAATAAAAGAACATCAAATTGCAATTTGAAGCTTGTGCCAAGCTAAAAGAAGTTACAAGAATAAAGAACAAAAAGAAATTCCTGAAAGATCAATGAAAGAAACATAAATCAATATAAACAACAATTTCAAAGCAATAAAGTGAAGATTAGAAAGGAATTACAGCTAAGAAATCTCAGTGCAACAGGCTATGGAAAAATATGATGTGCACAAAGTGCCGCTGGGGTTAGGCAGCCTGAGTATCGACCTATAAGTTTTCATTTGAGATCTGCTCAGGGATCATATTGATGTTCAGGTGGCAGATGTCCAAGAGCAGCCAAAGAAGAAACCTCAGGGTGTCTCATACGATCTCAGAACTCTTGTGCTGACCCAGCTTAGATGTACTCAGGGAACAAGAATGTCAAATCTAGATGTCTAGATGTCAGATGTTTAGGGTTACTTGGTTGGGTTTAGGTTGGGCTGGATGATCTTTAAGGTCTTTTCCAGCCTCATCAGTACTGTGAAATGTTTCCTCTTTATGCAGCACTACTATGGCTGCAGTGTGATTTCAGCTTGGTGTGGACTGGGTATCAAATATGTATGGTTTCACAGAAAAGCCACAAGAAAAGATATGGTTAGGGAAGAGGGATGGGCAGAGAGAGATTCCAGAGCTAACTAGCCCAGCTTAGTTCAAAACCCACGGAGTATGAAGCATTATATAGTCACAGACAGAAATAGATGCTGTTGTAAACCTGCGCATGCAGTCACATGCAGTTGATAGGAAATTATTTTATATGGAAGGGACTATTTTCATCCATATTTGAGGTTTAAAATCCATGTGAGAATGAAGATGGAGGTGCAAAATGTTCTTGGCAGCTTTACTGGGAGCTCTCCTTTCCTTTTTCATACGAAAGATGAGCATGCAAAAAAAATACCCAAACCCACTCAAAGCAGCTGATTCCCATTATCATCATCCCCTTCTCATTAAGAAATTAGTTGGCTTGGTTTGGTTTTGAGTCCAGGAAGTTAAGTTGATGTTCAATACATCATGAAAGTTTAATTTGTTTGAAGCTTAAGATAGACCCTCTCTATCCAGTATCCTTTCTCCCAGCTAACAGAGGATGTGGATTTGGGGTTGGTTTTTTGTTTGAACATCTGTCCTGCAGGCATTGTCATGACTCAGTTAGAATCATGGAAGCACTTAGGTTGGAAAAGATCTTTACAACCGTTGAATCCAGCCATTAGACTAACACTTCCTTTTCTTCCATCTCCATCACTAATCCAGTCTATTTTCTCCCTCATTCTGTGGAGGAGAAGTGAGAGAGCAGCTGGGTGATCTGCCATCTGATAACCCGCTGCAACAGATAATGAAAGACAGAAGATTTAAGAATCAGTAGTTGCCTCAGCATAGAAAGATGTGCTACTGGCACCTGCACATTTGCTATTGACCCTAATAGTGTTAATCATACAAAATACCTGTGCTTGCGTTACTTTGGATAGTGTCACCACTCTGTCTGCCTCTCAATTTTGATGATACTTGGCCAACATCGAATATGATAGTGGGGATGCAAAGTGGGACCGAATAAATCTACCCAGAATCACACTGAAAGGAAAAAAGCATTTCTCTGTAGGAGCTTCACTTCATTTGATTCCCTTGCAGGCATGGAAGGCAACTTTGAAGTGCAGTATTTTTATGCAGTAGGTTGTTGACTAATATATTTCACAGCAGGAAAAAGAAAAGCCAAGAAAATAAGGAGTCACTCTAAGGTAAGACTTCATTGAATGGATTTTTGCCTAAAAGGTGTCTGTTTTGATCTCTCTTCTCCTGTAACTGTTGAAGGGTGGGAAAGAATAAAGAAAAAACCAAACAAAACACAACCCATGGGGTGGGAGGGATAAGGGAAGAACTACAGTTACATAAGGTTCTATTTATTACAGATTGGAGGTAGAGTCTGCCATTCTCACCCACCCCACCCTCCCCCAGTGTCCATCAGAAATCACAGCAATTAATTCCAGAGTTAATATTTTACAGGATATCATGAAAGCATGACTGGCATAAAAAAAATAGAAAAAGAATAAAGCCAAGAGAATTTAGAGGGGTCTCATGTATTTCAAAATTCATTGGACAACCTCATTTAATATGCATTTACTTTGGCAAATATTAATCCTTAATGTTGCTCTTAAAATGTTTGGGTTTTTCCTCAGTGATGAATATTGCATTTGCAGTTCAGGTATAAACCAGAGCTACCATCTACCTATGCAGAAAAAGGGGATCAATCTCATCTTCCCTATTTCAGGTTCATCAGACAATATGCAAATAAGTAGAATGTGTTTTATGAGCATAGAATCATTGAATCATTAGGGATTGAACGGCACCTTGAAAGATCATCCCTCTGCCACAGCAGGATCTCCTAGACCAAGTGACATAGGAACACATCCAGGTGGGTCTAGAATGTCTCCAGAGAAGGAGACTCCACAACCCACCGGGCAGCCTGTTCCAGTGCTCTGGTACCCTCCCTGGGAAGAAGTTCTTGCTGATATTGATATGGAACCTCCTCTGTTCCAGCTGGAGCCCATTGCCCCTTGCCCTTTCCCCAGATGACCTTGAGAAGTCATGATGATGACACTGTCTTCTGAACTTCCTTACTTAATGTGACAAGTTTCTCTGTATCAGTTTGAAGGGGTTTGCAGTTAAATGCTCAATTATATCTGGTAGTGAGATATCAGATATCATCATGGTCAGCTGGGAGTTTAAAGAGTAAATGTACTTTGGACAAGCAAACACCTGCTGTACGTGTATATTTGTTTCCTCTTCTTTCCAGAGAACCATAGAGGCAGGAGGTGGGTTTAGTCCTCCACACTACTACCCAAATTAAAGCCATTTTCCATAGTGTTAAGGCTCCAAAGTTTGAGTTTCTGTATCTAGGAAAATGGTAAGTGATCTCCTTTGTGGTAGCCTTCAAAGATAAAAGAAATGTCAGGATAGAACTCCAGAAGTTTATACTGCAAAACTCACTATAATTTTCCTCTTTCAGTGTAAGTATTAAAGAGGGAGCTTGTTTTCCCTTGACATCTGTAATATTAACCTACCCACCGAAAAAATCTTTGTCTTAGTACAAGGAGCCTGTGTGTCTTCAAAAAAACAAGAACCGAGGAAACACATCAATTCCCAAGTCACGCTTGTTTGAGAGTTTTAAATACAAAGCCTCTGTTTTCATCTCTGCCTGTTCTGCTGTCTGCTTGGGGAGCACGATAGGAGCACTGGTGTGGCCAAGACAGACAATAAACAAAGCAAGTAAGTAAAAGTCTCTCTTTCTCTGATTCTGTTTTCAGCACCCTCCCGTAAACTGGCTATGAATAAAATAATCTCTGAATTTGGAAAAAGAAGTGAGTTAGCTATATGTGGCTACAAGATTTTTATCAGAAAATTCATGAAGAAATTAGATCTCTCCATTTCTTCATTTTGTTTTTTCAAGAGAAAGGGTTTTCCTTTCACTACAAAAAAAAACCTCTGCTAAAAATAGTTCAGTCTTTCCAGATAACAGCCTCTTATGCTCACATTCTGTTAGGAATGGATTGCTTTTACCTGTTGGCCAAGCTTTTATTTCATCATCCTCTTGGTTTTGCTACAAGTTCCATTTGCCAACTCAGAGCCCTGCGAAGGGCAGGTAATGCAGATCTTCTCAGAGTGCATAACACAGGGTATTTCTTTTCAAGAGATGGTAATTGTTATTATATTCTCCAGGGTTTTTCTAATTGACTTTTTATTTCCAACAACTTAAAGGAACATCTTACAGTGAAATGAAGTAAACCTGTGTTCTTTGTCATAGAACACCAGTGTTCCTGATCTTAAAGATCATTGAGTTCCAACCTCCCTCCATGGGCAGGAACACTTCCCACTGGATCAAGTTACTCAGGGCCCCATCCCTCTGCAAACTGTCCTTGACCACTTGCAGAGATGGAGCTTCCACAACTTCTCTGGGCAACCTGTTCCGGTGCCTTGCTACACTCACACAACAAAAATGTCTTCCTAATCTCCAACAGGAATCTCTCCTCTTTCTGTTTAAAACCATTAGTCCTTGTCCTCACCCCCTGCCTTTGTTAAAAATCCCTTCCCAGCTTTCCTGTAGACCCTTCAGGTATTGGAAGGCGAGAGTGTCAAGATGAGTAATTGATGCTTATAAAGTAGAACATGAAAAAGGCATAGAGTGGATATCGAAACAGCTTTAACTTCAAAGAGAACTCTCAAATTAAGTAAAAAAAATAAATCTATTCTACCCTTGTTTATGAAAAAAAGAAAAATGTTTTAATTTAGTTCACTCCAGGTTCATTTTTATGAGAAGAAAAGTGAGCCTGTGTTTTCCCAAGAGTTCATTATTATATAAGAGAATATAAGACTGTCAAGGGACAGTCCTGTGCTTATGACGTTGTAGGACAAGGCCCAGTTGGAGTGGGCTCTGAGCAACCACATGATCTTTAAGGTTCCATCCACCTTTCTATGAGTCCATGGTTCTATGATTGTCTCTTTAAGGTTAAAGGCACCATTCTCATAACTCACAAGAAAATTATCTAACAGAAGACAAAGTATTTTGTGAGTGTTAGCAAGGCTGTATTCTTTGGGGGTTCACAATTGCATTTTAGATGGAGGATGCACAAAGATCTGCAATATTCAGAAACTTCAGTTGTGTGGATTAACCAACACCCCTGCAAGGAGCACCAGCTGCAGAATCCCAGCTGTCAGCACTCTAAACTACAGGAGCAATGAACAGTGATGTATTAGAGTGAGAACATGAAGACCAGAGTTTCAGTAAGCAATAAATTGGTCCAGAAATATATAACAAGGGATTTAAAATATGCACAAGGAAAGTTGAATATGAGAAACAGGTGCTAGTATGTGAACAGAAATGTCAAACTGAAGCAGCAGAAAATATCCAATACAAATGAAGGAGATTTCTTGAGGCAGAAAGCAGACACAATCTCTATGTCGTGATTACACGGTATGGAAGGGAACCAATCCTAACATGGCAAAAAGTAACAAAGGACTTTAGAAATGCAGCTAACAAACCTGTGTTAGTGGATATTCAAAATCACATCATCTTATTTTATTGAAGCAAGTGCTTTTGAAGAGTCTTAAATTTGGTGCTGCTACAGCTCAAAGAGAATGATTTAGTTTTGCCTGGCTCTGTTGTCATGGAGACAATTATTTACTTCCATATGGGCAATAGTTATCATTATGGACATGTAGCTAGTTGGAAAAGTGAGGGAACTTGTGTGATTTCTGCAATTTAAAAAAAAGGAAGGCAAATTACCTGCATCCTACTACAGTTACCTTAACGGGGCAACTGTCGTTGAACCAGTCAGGCTAGCCATTTATTTCTCAGATGTCTTTTCAGGTGCAGATGAGTTATCACTAATCTAGTTTAGGATTACTTGGATTTGATGGCAAGACCTAGTGTAGCAGTGAGGATTGCTCTGATTTAAGCATATGAGAATCAGAGGTCCCCTGAATCCAGGCTTCCTATGGATGCATTGAGTTCAATCATGGCAGTTTTTCTAACCAACAGCAAAGGAGAGAATGGCTGGGAAGATTGATATCTATGTCCTCGAGGAATAGTCTTCAGCAGAAGTCAGAAGCAAAGTTCATGTTTGTGCACATGACAAGGTATCCTCCTGTAAGACAACTCCCACAAATAGCTGGCCTTACTCAGTAGTAGCATCGCGTAAGGTACCACTGTGGGAGCTGTAGCACATCCCACCTGCAGAGGGAAAAGCATCATTTAGTTAGTAGGGCAGTGAACACTGGAACTCAGAGTCATCCCATTGAAAAACCCCCTATATTGTCACTTCTGCACGATGATTAGGCCTCCACTTCAAACAAGCAACATTTTAAATCCTAAAGTGAAGCACATTGCACTTATCGCTGTGTAAAATAGATGTGACATGTAGGGGATTAAGGAAACGGGAATGTTGTGTTTGTGTCATTTACAGAGGGATATTGTAAGAGTCACTTATTGACTGAGCAGCCTTATCAAGAAATAATTTGATTCAAGGAAATGTTCCTATTAATTCCCATCGTAAGTCAACCATCTGGATCAATGATTGTCTAATTCTACTCTGCTGCTGTTGAAGTAAGTCTGCTAATTCCCTGTGCTGGTGGGTAAATACGGACTGCTATTTTGTAAAACATAAAGCAAACAGAATCTTCATTCATTTAAAAAACAAACAAACAAAGTGAAGTGTGGTAACTGAATTGAATGACAAAAGGAATTGGTTCTTTAATTATTTCAAAAGCAGATGAAGGTTTGCCTGAAGATGCTGAATGCAGATATTCAGTCCAGGCTCTTGCAGCACATGAAGTTGGAGGGAATTCAATCCATCTGCTGGCTGGGATCTGCAGGGCAGAACACAGGCGTGCACGGCTGACTGACCACCAATACACATAGAGCATATTATGTTTTCATCTTTTAGGCTGTTCAGATAAAAATAGGAGATAAAATATCAGTGGGGTGCTCTTCAGGTTCCACAGATTGAAAATGCACTGCAAAAGCCTCTGAGCTGAACGAAAATAAAAGCTGTTGATTTCTGTGCTAGAAAAGACTTGCAGTCGAATGAACTGTCCACTGGTGTCCCCTGGAGATAGATGACTAGGGGCAACAAGGCTTTTTGCTATCACTGTTGGCAACATAGACAGTGGGACTGAGTACCCTCAGTGTCTTTGTTGCCAACAATAAACTGTGGTCAACAAGGTGGAGGAAAGGGAGGCCCAGAAAAGACAGGTTGAGAGAATTGAGTTTGTTCATCCAGGAGAAGAGAAGGCTCTGGGGAGATCTTACAGCAGCCTTCCAGTACTTAAAGGAGCTGTATGGGAAAGATGAGGTGAGGGCTTTTTATCATGGAGTGTAGTGATAGGAAGAAGGATAATGGTTTTGAACTGTAAGAGGTTTAGATTTTAGGAAGAGGGTAGGTATTAGGAAGAAATGCTCTACTGTGAGGGTGGTGAGACAACAGAAATTCCAAACTGGTAGATTACACTCGTATTTTGTTTCCAACTTTACAAGTTGGAGAATATTAAAGAACCTTGCAGTAGCTGAAAGCCTGCCATGGTAACCTAGAGATCTGAGTTCAAGGGTTAGCTCAGGGGTAGAGGTTTATATCCATCTCCATCTTTGCTGCAGTAGTAATGAATGATGATTTTTATAGCCAGATTTGTTACCAGTCCTTTAAATCCTCTTCACTACCAGCATGAAATTGCTTCCTGAAGCAGAGGGTTCTATCAGATAATTACAGCAGGGAAGTGCACTTATGCCCTCCTTGCACTTCGCAGTTCATCACATTTCAACTTCATTTAACATCTTCACATTCATTTGCGCTGAAACAGAGGGAACAGGATTTCTTGCTTGATCTTTCCAGGTTATTCAATGTATGTACTTTTTTGTTCCTTACGGCTTAATTTACTGATTTCTTTTCCATACGAAACAGTCCTGTTATTTTCCATTGTTCTTTAGCTTGATATTAATTAATAGCAAGGATTGTTGGACCCTTGTTGGCATGTCTCGGGTCCTCTAGCTGAGCTAGAAGCATCTCATCTAGAAGATGAGATGAGGAATGACGTACTCCATGCAAGAAGAGGTCACTCATCTCATGTAGAGAGGTTACAATGCTCTCATTCTCTGTTTTCATTTTTACCTTTCATTTCAGATTTTTTTTTTCTTGACATAAGATTGAAAGTCAAACAAGGATCTCTACTGAATTTTCATGTCAGTTTAGTATACAACGAGCTCAGTTTTATTCCTACCTTATTCACTACGGGCTTCTCACATTGGTTGCCTTCAGCATTTTCTGAAGTGCTAAAGCAGCTTGTTTGGCTTTCTGTAAAGTTTCTTTCATCCACCTGTGTGGCAGATAAACCTATCACTGCATCATCTGTGAGGCACTGTATGTTCTGTTACCCTTGTAACCCCACTTGGGAATGTGTGGAGTATGTACAGAGGAAACCTCAAATACCTGTAACAGGCTGGGTCACTGCGCAGAGGCCAATGGGCCAGGTGCAGGGTCCTACACTTTGGCCCCAGTAGAACTATAGACTGGGGGATGAGGGGCTGGAGAGCAGCCTGGCAGATAGGGATCTGAGAGTACTGGTCAACAATCAGCTAAATATGAGCCAGCGCCGTGCCCAGATGGCACAAAAGGCCAATAGCATCCTGGCTTGTATCAGCAGTACTGTGGCCAGGGGGACTAGGGATGTAATTCACTGCCTGTCCTGCGCACTGCTTGAGTACTGGGGGTAGTTCTGGGCCCCTCAATTCAAGAAGGACATGGAGGGGCTGGAGCAGGTCCAGAGGAGCAACAAGGCTGGGGAAGGAACAGGAGGGAAAGTCTTCTGAAGAGAGACTGAGGGAACTGGGGTTGTTCAGCGTAGAGGAGACTCAGAAGGGAACCTTACAACCACCTGAAGGGAAGTTGTAGATGTGGGGGTTGGGCTCTTCTCATGGGCAACTAGTGACAGGATGAGAGGGCAGGGCATGAAGCTGCACCAGGGAAGGCTTAGGTTGGATGTGAGAAAGCTCTTCCTCATGGAAAGGGTAAACAGATGCTGGAATGGACTGCCCAGGGCAGTGGTGGAGTCCCCATCCCTGGACACATTTAAGAAAAGACTGAACGTGGCAGTTAGTGCCCTGGTCTGGCTGATGTGGTGATGTTAGGTCCTGGGCTGCACTGGATGAGCTCTGCGATCTTTTCCAGCCTCAATCATTCTGTGATTCTGTGATGTGTATCACTTGGGGACGGTGCAAGGTCTGTAAAAAGACTTTTCATGTACGATCTCAAGAATTAGCTAAGCTAGAAGTGAAGAACACAAAAAGTTAGGTCTCTCCAGAACTTGAAGGAAGATGGTAACGGATAATGTAGGAGCATTAGGCTAAAGGGAGTCAGCAGCACACTCAAGCAGCTCCACAACATCTTCATTTACAATTTAGTAAATGGGAGAAAGCAGGAATTGAAATTTGCTGAGCTGGTCAAGCTGAGACACACTGTCAGCATGGTGAACTTGAGAATGTCATGAGATGATGTGCTCTAGAGTAATACACACTGGATCAAGGTGGATAGTAGCAAATGCAAGACCAGTTCACTGAGGACTGTCAAATCTAGAGCTCTGAGCTAAACGAGGTTAGATAAAATCACCACAGAGGAAAAAACCAAACAAAAATGCAAATGTGTTTTGTGGCAGCAGACTCAAGGTGACAACGTTTGACATTTTTCTAGTATCTGGATCTCTTCTATTCTATGGGTTCTGTTTTATCTCCATATCAGTGCTTTGTTATGAGTCACACTTTTTAGAGCACAGAATACTATGAAATCATTAAGTCCTTCAAGATTTTATGTTCAAGAGTGTTGGAGAGTAGCTGTGCTGTACTAAACATTCAGATCACACTGAGTTAGGTCTATCAGTCAAACCAAAGGGCACAGAAAGAACAGGCTTTAGCTGGAGCTTTATGAAGGACTTACGGCTTTCAGTAAGATTCCTCAAACTTGTTTTGTGCAGCCTATTTTAAATGTATTCAGAGGCAGACCTGACCTCCACAGGTTGATGATGCTTCCACTTGGCAGTTGATTGGCTCATCATTTTTAATCTCCTGAGCAGAATGGAGAAGACTGTACTGTTGCATAGAAAGGTTTTTAATCAAGACACACTATCATTCATCTTCATCTTGATATGCTGGATCAACTTTTGACTTATGAAGAAGTGTACTGGCCAAAGAAGTGATTTTTTTCAGAACAGAATAGTGGGCACTTACTTTTTAATCAGGTTGTCTACGAGAAGAAATTCACCTTCAAGCATGGCAAGAAATATTAATGCTCAAAAAGTTGGTGGTTTCTTTGCTGGTATCAGCTTCTGAACACGTACCAGAGATTCTTTATGCTTCTCTTCCAGAAACAGTGATCACATTGATTGCCAGAGTTGCTCTAATCAATGCCTGTGAGCCTCTGTGCCCCACACTTTTGGACAGGGAGGGAGGGAGTCAGCAGTAATATGCTAAGAAATTAACAGAACTGATGGGTATGTTCAACCACAGAGGAGGAATTCTGCTTGAGAGAAGCCAGTGACAAAATCGGTCTGTTCACACTGCCTCTTTGAATTGTTACCATGTTTTGCACCATTGTGTTCAAAAAGGATGGAAATGGTGCCATAAGCACTTTTAAACACCCAGAACAGGGATGCCTTTAGGATCCTATGACAGGCACAACTGGAAAGTCATGTCCCTCTGTCTAGTAATACTAGCACTTTAATTTAACGCAAAAGCTGCAGCTATGAAGCCTACAAACAGATTTCAGACTTCACCAAAATATTATAGTACCAGAAATTTTACCATAATCATTCATTCTGTGATTTTTTTTTAGTATTTGATAGAGCAGCTGTGGGGGGAGTTTGCCTGAGTAAAAGCTCGAGAAAACTGTGGAGGGTACAGTGGCTGAAATTGTCCCTGTCCACAGCTCCCACCAGCTACAAAGGGTGAACAGACCAAGGGAGCACGTTTGAAACAGCCTCCTGGAAGCCACATGCTGCTGGAAGCTGTTGAAGATGGCAATGTTTTAGCACTTTCTTTATGGAGTAATAAAGATAAAGTTGTAAATGAGTTCCCTCTGGGTTATCCTCTGTAGAATTCCTGTGTTATTGATGGTGCAAAAGGTAATTTCTGCATCCTCTTCAGGGACTGGTTTGAGAAATGTTTCCCAATAAATTAAATACACTATTTCAGAAGAAATCAGCCTTTTATAGCTGTGCAGTTTAGAGAAATGCAGCTACAGCTGAGCAAGCCATGGTACAGAGCAGAAAGGCCTGTCTCTTTCAGTCTGTCGCAGTGGTTTTCAATATGCAATCTTCATTTCCCTAGGAATCCAGTGACTGCCCTTGGAAAGTCCACAAAAGTTGGAAAAGAAAGTCACCCTTCAGGCAGTCTGGATGGGCCTGGAGCCTCCAGAGATGGAAGTTCCTCAGCGTCTCCAGTGAGCACTGTCCCAATGTCTGCGCATTGTCTTTATGAAGATATTTTTCCTTATTGCTAATGAATAATGCAAAGCCCGTGCCATCATGCCTCCTGGGCCCTTCTCTGGGCACCTCCAAGGCTACAGCTCCCTCTTTGGTGTAACAACCCACTAGGTAGCCATAGAAAGTAATAAATAGATACCAAATCTGTGAATGAAGTTTGAAAACATTACAATATTAGAAAGCCATACTTTGTTTACTCATTCATTAAGCCCTATTTAATTCTGTAGTGACTAATCAATGCAGCATTGCTTGCACATGCTGTGCCAACGGTCAATGCTACTGCATACTCTTACCATCAGCCCCAGAGCCATGCAGCGTGTTTCTTCAGCTCTGATATATTTTATGAAGGTACTCTGCCACCTAAAGGAGATATTTGAGACAATACCTCACGAAGCAGCTGGCTTGCCGTGATGAATCGAGGCCACGTAGTTTTCCCAATTTTAATTATATCCTTTCAAAGATTCAGTTCTCAAACTGAAATTATTGCTCTTCGAAACAGTTAATCCTTTACTGAACTTTTTTCATTCCAAGAGTCTCCACAAGAGACCTCAGCCTTTTTGTATCTCATTTCCCCATTCGTTAAGCTCCTAGAATTAAAACAGTATTTTAGGGTTTTGTCGATGACTCCTATGTCTTCAGCAGTGATCGCCATTTAAAAAAGGCTTCAGGCTCACACTGGAAAATAACTGCTTTCACAGCATTTGAAATAAACATCTCCATGCCCTTTGGCATTCTATGGAATTACTGGTCTATCATTAATTCACAAACATAGAATCCTGAGAGGCTGGCTGAAGAGCTGAGAAAAGGCTACCTTCAAAAAGCATGAATCTTAGTTGCCTAGGTAGATAGAGAGATGTACTGATGAAATACACAAAACTCTTCAGTTTTCTGTATTTTGGCTTCAGTCAAGGACTACCCTTGACATAAAGGGTAGTCTGACTAATTCATAGCACCCGACATCACCACATCAGCCAGACCTGGGCACTAACGGTCACAGCCAGTCTGTCCTTAAACACCTCCAGGGATGGGGACTCCACCACTGCCCTGGGCAGTCCATCCCAAGGTCTGATCACCCCTTCCATGAGGAAGAGCTTCCTAATATCCAACCTAACTCTCCCCTGGTGCAGCTTCAGGACATGTCCTCTTGTCTAATCAATACATTGCCTGGGAGAAGATCCTTACCTCCACCTGGCTACAGCTTCCTGAAGGGAAGAGGGAATTTAGAGGAAGAGGGAGAAGGTCCTCCCTGAGTCTGCTCCAGGCTAAAGACCCCTAGCTCCCTCAGACTGTCCTCATCAGACTTTCCCTTCAGTCTCTTCCTCAGCCTCTTTGCTCCTCTAGACATAATCCAGCCCCTCAATCTTTTTCTTGAAGTGAGGGGCCCAGAACTGCCCCTAGTACTCAAGGGGAGGTCTCTCTCAGTACCAGGAGAGAATGACATCCCTAGTCCTGCTGGCCACACTAGTGCTGATACAAGCCAAGATGCCATTGGCCTTCCAGACCACCTGGGCACCCTGCTGGCTCCTGTTCAGCTGGTTGTCAACCCATGCTGCCAGATCCCTCTCTACCAGGCTGCTCTCCAGCTACTCATCCCCTAGTCTGTAGCTGCAGGGAGTTATTGTGACCAAAGTGCAGGACCTTGCCCTTGGCTCTGTTAAACCTCATCCTGTTATTATTATTCTTGATTTTCCCTAATGAGCCAAATACGTTTTGCATTAATTATATTAACAAAGATTCCTTATTCTCTACAGAAATCAATGACATCCAAACCTATGTTAGACCTGAATATCCTCATAGCCTAAAGCTCAGATTCTCAACCTGAACTAACCAAGTTCCTACTCACTGGGTGAGTCTAGATTGTGTTAAGAACAAGGATTTGGGAGAAGAATTACAAATAAAACAATAGATTAGTGTTATCTATCAGCTTTTCAGAATTCTGTCTTCCATATCATCAGAGTGGTTGAATACATCAGCCATTCTTACTGGAATCCAGTGATAAAATAAGTATGTATGGGTGCATGATGCTACTCCCAGTGTAGGCTAATATCTATTAATATAATACTTATTTCTTATTTTTTGGTTAATTTTGTGTGCGTTTGGAAAGTCTCAAGCCTAAGTGATCTAAGCTTATTAGTGAGTACTATTTTTCATTCAATCAGTAACACAAATTATAATTCAGAGGTAAAATTGCCTTTTTTTTTAAACACTGGAATAGCTGTTTAGGCAACAGGCAATTACCTCCACTGAGATCCAATCTGCATGCTTGTGAGCACACAAGATTAAAACCTTCCACTGGTTTTATGTATATTTCAATAATGAGAGTTGTAAATAAATCTGTGAAAGAGCTAAGAGCTGGCAAGAACATTTAGCTGAGTGTAATTCCTGTTCTCTCTCTCAGACCCAGTCATCGATGGTCACATCATCCCTGTGAGCCGAGGAGGAATAGCTTTTGCAGTGTTCTGATTTTGCTGCTGTTGTCTTCAGAGAGGTAAAACGAGAGGTAAAATCTGCTGAATGGACCTGCAAGAGATCCAATTCATTCTTGACCCAAAGTTTATGAAAAAAACAACCCCTCAGAGCATGTTCAATATTCACAGAGCCTACAGGGGGAAACAGCACGTGTACTGCCAGGTTTCTGAGTTCCTTTTCCAACAGATTATTCTGTTTCTTCGTACTTCGCTGTAGTTTTGCACCGCAGTTGGGCACAGGGCTCTGGAGCAGCCTGGACTCATTCTGAGCAACTTTTAGCTGAAGACGGAAAGGCATCACTCTACATCATAACATCAGTTTTTAGGAGGGAGATTTCTGCTTTTGCTTCTTGCACAGAGCATGGCAAGAGCAAGCCTGACAGGAGCAGGCTCATTAGCGGTTAGACAGAGTTATGGACTGCACCAGTTACAGACTGCTAGTTCTTCCTGATAAGTTCTTAAATCTTTGAGACATTTGTCTTTGAGAACAGAGATTTTTTTTTTATCAGTGTTTATCTACAGTTATTACAGAATCACAGAATTATTGAGGCTGGAAAACATCTCTGAGCTCAGCCAGCCTACCCCAGGACCTAACATCACCACATCAGCCAGACCAGGGCACTAAGGGCCACAGCCAGCCTGTCTTTCAACACCTCCAGGGATCGGGACTCCACCACTGCCCTGGGCAGTCCATCCTAATTGTTTCAAATTAAACAACTCCAAACTTTTCAAGTTCCCCTCATTTATAATATATATTTTTTCATTACTGCCTTTGGGGCTTGCAGATAAATAATAGGGAATAGGGAAAGTTTCATCACAAAACCTTGTGCAAAGCAGCACGGATGAAACCATGGAAATGTGGAAAACCACCCTGTGGTGGGAGAGGAATCACTCTGGGCTTTTCTTTTTCTACAGGCCAAACACTGGTGCCTGTTAGAGTAAATGCCACACCATCATCTGTGGGAGTCTTGCTTGTATAGGGCACCTGGGTCTTACCTTATGATTTTCCAGACCAAATTCAACTTGGGCATGAATGAGCATAATTACTGTTGACATCGGGGAGGTGAGACCTAACACAGTGCCTGGCTTAATTGGATGATGGGATTTGCATTTCCCCTGCTTGCAGGCACTGCTCAGTGGCACATAAGTGTGCTTAGAATATTATTAAGCATTAACCTTGGCTTTGTGCATCTAGTGCTTATGGTGTGTAGAATGAATGGCTCTACATCCATGACTAAAGTAAGAACCAGCTTGGATACTGATGCTCTTTGCTTCTCTTGGGTTGGGGTTTTTTCCAGGTACAATGACAGGAAGAGAATTTATTTAGTAGGAGACTTGTGCCACAGATAGAACAAGTAGCTCTCCAGTCTATGAATATCTTAAGCTATCTAGGAGTTTCTTAAAAACTCACACACCTCTTCAGTTCTCCTCAGAACTTCTCAATTTGAATTCCCTCAAGTCCCAGTAGAAACCATAGGAAGAGACATAATAAATCTGTGTTGCTCAGCCTTGAAGAGTGCGGCTTAACTGCATAAATAGAAATATTTGCAAGTCACATTGCCAGCTTCTCGGGAAGCACAGCTGCCTGCTTAACCCATCACAGCAGAGTGTGAGACTGACTACATAAAGACAATGCAAACACAACTGTGGTCTTCTAGCTGAAAATGGCAGAAAGACCATGGCACAGTCAAAGGGGCAGAGAATTGGTTAGGTCACTGCTCTTCTGCTCATTATAAATCAAAGCCATAAGGAAGCCCTGTCTGGCCATCCTGTGCAGCCCACGGCTATGTTTGTTCAGTCCTGTGTCTCCTTTGTGCTACTTCCATTCCTTTGCATACAATCTGAGTTATAACAGCTCGGTCTAGGAAGTGGAGGGGCAGCAGCACCAGCAGCAAAGCTAGGATGAAATCATCAAACATTTCTCTGCAGGTCTTGCTCTTGTCTGCCAGCCATTGTGAAGATTGAATGCCCATTCACCTTGCGAGCTGCTATTTCCCGACTCAGACAAAACTGCTACTTATGATACTGCATTTTGTCACATAAATTGGTAGTAAAGAAGGACTGATAGCTCTAGAGAGAGGAGGATCAGCTGGAAAGAAAGACCACAGCAGATTGAGCTCTGATTAGGTGGTGTATACTTGCAGCTTCCAATGGGACATCTCTGAGAGGCGAGATCAGGCACTAGTGGTCCCTTCCACATGCCTTTTCATCATGACATGAAGAATGAGATCAGGCAGCCCCTGAAAGCTGTAGCCTTTTCAGGCAGTGACTGGTGGAAGATGGAATTTTCTGTCAGGGGCACAGAAATTTATTACAACTTCCTAATCAAAACCTTTCTGGGTCTTCCTTGGCCTCTAGAACTTCTCTGATGCCTCTGAGAAAAGTGTGCACACAAAAGCATGAGGAGAAAAATGCAGATATTCTCATTCAGGTACCTGGACTCTTCAGCACAGAGTGTTTCTCTTGTCTCCTGAGTTTAATGGTGAACAGGTTTATAGCAGAGACTCTCTGTTCTGCATCTATTGCAGGCTGCTGGTGAGAGTCCCTGTTCAGAGAATCAATAGAGTCATGACAGAAGGTGATGAAGAGAAGGTTGTGAATATTTACAGGCATCAGAAGTTATTTGCCCATGCTCAGATGGAATATTTAGGAAGAATCCTGGATGGAATCTAGGATTTCTTTATCCTGGTCCATTATCTGGCAGTGTGACTGTCCTTTGCCTTGCAGTATGCACTGATTATTCAATGCATTGAATAAAAAATCAGTGTAGATATTAAACTGGAGTATCCTGTTATGCTGACTTCTGGGGCTGCCAATGCTGGATAGTACAGTAATAGCAACAGTGAAGATGCCAAGCATCCATAAGCCATGTAAGAGCTGACTATGAACTGGGGTTATAGAATTTTGGAAAGAGAAGCCTGCTCACTGAAACTCCTTTGCTGGTGCTCTTTACATCATTGTAGGACTGCTCAGGACAGATAAGACAGAAGTAGTGGCTCCATGTCCTGTCAGTGCAGTCACCTACACTTCACTAAAATACTTTGCAGTTTAAATAAATATTATGTATGCTTTTGTGTCTCAGTAGTGACCAAGTCAGCTCATGGACCCTAAGAAACTGCCCTGTTCATAGAATCAAATAACTGAAAGGTCATCCAGTCCAGTCCCTGTGCCACAGCAGGAACACTTAGACCAAGTCACACAGGAACACATCCAGGCAGGTCTGGAACATCTCCAGAGAAGGAGACTCCACAACCCCCCTGGGCAGCCTGTTCCAGTGCTCCGATACCCTCCCTGGGAAGAAGGGATCCTTCTGATATTGATAGGGAACCTCCTCTGTTCCAGCTTGCACCCATTGCCCCTTGTCCTATCCCCAGATGACCTTGAGAAGAGCCTGGCTCCATCCTCCTGACACCATGCTGTGGCAGACATTTACAAATCTTTCGCTCCTATTGATTGCACTGGTGATTTAGCCTTTGAGTCCTGTACCAGGACTACTAGTCCTTGTACTACTAGTTCAGAACAGTGTTAGGTGCCTCAACTCAGTCGTGTAATCTAAGAACAAACCAAACGAGTGGCAATGAGAAACCAGAGATGTAAAGAAAGAAACATGGAAACTGTGCAATCTTTTTTACGTCCAGGTACCGTTCTGACCTTATGGGGTTTTTTATTTAACAGGGACACGTTCACATTTCCATACCTGCAATTCTGGCAGTGCTGTTAGAATGACTGCTTTCTGCTCCTGCAGTCATGACTGTCACGAATACTCTTTCACCTAAAGGAGGATGGTTAGATATTTTGATAGCTTTATCCTGGTATTTTCCTAACGAGGTTGTAAACAGATATCCCATGGAGCATTTCAGAAAGTTTAATGGTCTGTTGTCCTCTGAGAAGCCAAAATTATCCTGCAAAGCCACGTTTTTGCTTGATCACAATATTCCAGCATCTCTTTAATGCCTTCGAGAGACCAGTTCTCTGATGGTTTCTCTGTTGTAGATGTGCTTTCAATTCCTGCTTAGTGTTGATATCACTGTGGTGTAAACTGAGCAATGACTGTAATCAAAGGTGCGGTGTTTTCACCAGAACACAGCAGGCTGCTGTGTGGGTGGCAGCAGGGCAGGATGATTTGCAGGGATGTATTTTTGGGGACTTACTCTTGTCAGCAAAGATTTAGCCTGGGGGTTCTACAGAAGGGAAAGGAAGCTGGGTGCAGTAAATTGAAGAGTCAAATGTATTTTCGCAAGCTGCTCTCTGTCGGTCACAGAGAATTTCATGCTAAATATCTGCCGTTAACAGGTCACTGAGCTCGACAGCACCTGTTAGTGCTTCTTTTGTATCCTATTAAAATCCTCTGAATGAGAAGCTTGTGAGATCTGCAGAGGTAATGTAACCTTTTCTGCGGGAGGTCTCCTTTCACTTACAAACATGTTACTATCAGTAGTAAATTTGAGTTACTTGTCTTCATTGCCTTTGTTGTCATTTTAACTGCTGCAGACCTGGATTAATACGTTATTTTTCATTACTCAGGATTGAGCCATTTGGGATTCAAAAGTCACAGAATTTACAGTATTTTGAGCAGAATAAGATTTACTAATAAAATAATACCCAGAGCTTCATTTATTTAATAGCATGTGTAACTCTGCAAGCTCTTCTCTTCACCACTAACCTGCTATAGCACTTCTTGCCAGGCTGAGCCTTAAAATACATAAAGTGCCATGACAGCCTGATACCTTTTGAGTGTTTCATGATGCTGACAGAAATCTCCCAAAGTCTACATCATGCTGAGAATGTGTCCTGGATTTATGACTAATGACTGTGTCTACCAGGTATCGAATACGAAGTCTTCATTCACTGTTTCCAGTGCCTGACAGCAATATTTACATTACATAGAATCATAGAATCCCTAGGGATTGGAAGGGACCTCGAAAGATCATCCAGTCCAATCCCTCTGCCACAGCAGAATCACCCAGACCAAGTTGCACAGGAGCACATTACATGTCAAAACTGGGCCCTCACCTGAGTCCAAGCATGTTCAGTGGCTGTGTTGCACCTCTCAGACTCCATCTTTCATGGATCCATCTCCAGCAGTACCTTGGCACGGGCGAGTACATAGGCTCAGAGTGCTTTACACTGCAGGAGGCCAACTTTACAGCACAAGCTGGATAGGCAGTGATTATAGTAGTAAATCAGATAAAGCTGGGGAATGTTCTTGGTCACGGAAGTGTGACAGATTGTACTATGAAGCTGTTTGAACAGTCCCCAATGCAATTTTAGCCTGTGCCTACTAGGAACCTCCCAAAAGCTCCAGAGCACCGTCTGCAAGTTAGAATAGTCCAGGGACTATTCCCAGTATGGAAGATGACTGGAGCAACTATGCTTTAGAGACTAAGAGAGTTTATTAAAACTCATGCCAGTTGGCATCAGTGCCTAGAAATGTTCCTAGGCACATTCAGCTGTGAGCACAAAGGTTTCTATAGAGGATTCTTAGTAGACACAGACTGACTGCAATGAATATCTGTACAGCTGTAGACCTCTGTGATACCGCCCACCTCTACCAGGGTTCAGAAGGACCAGGCTTTCTGTCTGTGTTGCCTGTTGTGGAGGATGTCTTGGTCATCTCCAGGATCCCACTCAGTCTTTACAATGGCTTCTTGTGGTAAAGTCATCTCAAATTTCTTGGTCTCAGACAATGCAAACAGAACCAGTAAACATCTTAAAATATTAACAGTCAACACGAAGGAATAGGGTATGTGTAAATATAAATATAACTATAACTATAAATATATGAATAAGCCAGGCAAGATTTGCAATTTCCTAGGCCAGCACCTCAGCATCAAACTGGATGAAGTCTCAATGGTAGTAAATCAAACCGAAGACAGAGCAAGAAGCCTCATGATGCCCAGTATCAAGAGTCTCAGTGTGAGTTGCTCAGTGTCAAGTACCTATTTGATGGCAGAAGAGGGAACATCCGTGTTGAAAGAGGAAGCTGCAAAGTTCCACAAGCTGCAATGGATCATACAAGACAAAAAAAGCCTTCTGAAGGAAACCTGGAAGCAGAACCAAGTGATCCATTCTGGCATTTAAAAATAATTTGTGCTAGCCTCAATTCTTTTTACAAGCCAGTAGAATGCACAGTTAAGCATCACATCATTTCCATGTCTGTTATGGACTTCATCATTTCTAGAGGAGGAACTGCAGCACATGCAGCAATGAAGTTAGAGCGCACGTGCTGGCTTGGCACTAGTCCTGCAAGACAAAAGTGCAAGAAATTGGTAACCACTGTGGTGAAAACTGGGTGGTCAGCACCAAACTGGAGTTAAACTGGTAAAGCAATAATGGAGAGGCTAATATAACTAAGGAAGGAAATGAGTACTATGGAGCACAGTGTGAGAAAAATAGGAAAAGCTACTAGAATGAGGGTACTGGCTCATCAGCAGTCACTGGATAGTCAGCAGTCACTCACAAAGGCCAAGATTATCATATAAATGTGTTAAATTGGTCATGCCAGTGACCACAGGAAAAAACTAACACAGGAGAGGTGGAGGGAGACACACAAGAGTTGGGAGAGGAAGAGCAGAATATGTGGTAGAGCAAGAAAAGTCATGAGGTCATGGGTATCTGAGGAGTCCCTGTTGAGCATCTTATGCCTGTAGAGGAGAAGGGAAAAAAGGCTCTGTCCTGCCTGTACCACACAGGTCTGCCTTGTTTTCTAAATCAGAGGCACCAGTGATCCTTCCCTTAACACAGTCTGAGTGACACTGTGGAGACAATGGAGGACAGATCAAACATGCCAACCTCCCATGTCTGAACAATCTGCCGGGTGCAAGGCCTGGCACACAATTACTCAGGAATTCTCAGTGCAGTAAGGAGAACTGAACTGTGGTGCCATTTAATTAACAGTTTGGGGGGGATGAAACCGAGCTGGTTGTAGCCGATTGGGATTTTTATAACAGTGTTCATTTTCCGTGGGAACAAAAACAGACAAAGAAAAAGAAGAGACTGTCTATCTAGGCCAAACAAAAGGCAAAGTAAAGCCTAAACGATGTGTTCTCTGTTTAGATTTCAGGTACAGAGCACACATCGCTCGCTGCATCAGGAGCCGTTCAAGAAGAGAAAGTACTCAAGTGCACTGAAGTGGAATCTCTGATTTCAGTTGTTTTTCTGCTGAAGGCTATGAGATTGGGAGCTGTGCCATGCCATTCAGTGCACGAGTACTAAACCTGAAGGATTAGGGCACAGAAACAGAAGCTGGGAAAGGCTCTGTCACTGCAGATCCATCCAAGAACCACTCTTTACCCATGTTGTCCCAGAAACAAACCTGCTCCACAAACCAAATGCAGCACCAAGCCACACCATCATCCAAGACTCACACATGTGTAGAGGGAAGTGATTGCAGCTGCTTCTTTTGTTTTCTTTCAACCATGTTTGTGCAGGGTTTTGTCCATTTCACACTACAATTGAGCCAAATAGAGCACCAAGAACTTCTGCTCTCTGTGGGTTGGCTACCAAGAAAGCACGACTGCTCGGGGCAGCTCACACGTTTAAATTCACAGGCTTCTCATGAAGCTTTGTGCCTATCTCTAACGTACCCATCACAAGAAAAAGAGGCTGTTATGCCATCGGCAGTCTCAACTTGTCTCACTAAAATAACATGTATGTGTACCATAAAGCTTTGAAATAGTTTCAAGACCATACTGGATGAGGGGCTAATGATCAGCTCTGATTTAGAAACAGTCTACCTTAT
The DNA here is from genome assembly GCA_013397515.1 of Upupa epops. Classification (NCBI taxonomy): domain Eukaryota; kingdom Metazoa; phylum Chordata; class Aves; order Bucerotiformes; family Upupidae; genus Upupa; species Upupa epops. The sequence continues at coordinate 159,356 of VZRI01013845.1, read as the reverse complement.
ACAGAAACATGATTTCTGAAGGACTCATCAGCTGGAAAGATTTCTACCCAAAATATCAGTCCTAGAACCCAGGCTGGCATTACAGACCAGGCATATTCTCCTAGCATCATCACGATCATGTGTAGAAATCTGCAGTTACTTGTGAAGTGCCATATTTTAATCCAGCATCACCAAAACAAAGGGAAAGCAGAGCTTGGGTCTATCCTTATGGAGAATACAGGAGAGGTCAGGCAGTGAGATGCAAAGGTAAATAGCAAAGATTTGATGGACTGAACAGGATAAAACATTAAGGTGTTTACAAAAGCTGGGAAGCTTGACATTACGTCTTCAGCATCTATCTTTGGAGGACAGACATAGAATTTCTACTAGACACAAGGGAGAATTTCAAGGAAATAGGTGAAAATTGCATCCAGTTAAAAGATCCTGGCCTGGCCACAAGCACACAGAGGGTATTTACAGAGAGCAGTGAAGAGTGCAATGGATGTGACATTCAACACCACAAGAAACAAATATAACAGCACCCTAATAGGAAACGCACTGTAACTTTGATTGAGACTAATTAAAGCAGAATTTTAATAGGAACTTTAGAAGGTGACAGTACTGGGGTGCAGCCACATAGCCAGAAAGGAGTTTCCTCAGCATTCATTTGTGTGTGTCACATCTGTATGTGCATGGGTATGTGAGTGCCCATGCATGTCTCTTACCCCTCACTCAAAGCTGGTGTCTCTCCAGGCCAAGTCCAATGTGAATTCTTGTTCTAAATTACTGCAGCCTCAAAGAGATGGATGCAGTTCAACAGCCATTCGTCGTAGTTCACGTTAAAGTCAGATATTGAGTTTGTCATCATAGCAACTGCTAATGAAAGGTTTTCTTCTAAAACACTAAGGTAAATAAAAGCAGTGCAGGAAACACTGGATTAGATCTATGTGCTAGTCAGTGCAGTATGGTGATATGGACAAAGCAGCAGGCACTGCTCTTCATCAGAAGTAATTACTTCAGACAAAGACAGGCTGATTAGTTTATACAGCTTCCTGGCCTAAAGGCAGGGCTAGCATCTCTGTATCGTTTCCTACCACCTGGAGAAGACGTTGTCTCCTCTGACTCCACTCAAGGTCAACTAGCTGGAACATTCACACTAGAATATAATAATACCTCTAGTTTATTCTGCAAACTCTGTTTACAACCAGCAAAATGGGTAAATGAAACTGGTGTCTGCCTGTATTTTTGGTGCTGCATCCCACTGCCATCCCAGCACAAGAGACAGGACGAGTAGAGCTTCATTTCACCAGCAGAGCAGCACACAAGCACATTACACAATGGTAGTGGTGACTGTGGCATAAAGGTAGGTTAATTCATTTAACCTCAAATGGAAGAGTTGACAGCAGAGCACTTAAGGCTCTTTTCAGCCCCAGTGTGCAGTGGCTGTGGTGTTTACCCATCTTCTCACTGTATCTTCAGTTTAAAGAGAAATCCATGCTTCTGCACCCCTGCAGTAGACGCTGATGTACTTAGCCAAGGGCTTCTGTGTACTTCCAAAAGTCATGACTCGCAGGACCTGGATCAAAACCTGAAATAGAATCCAAGCTAAAATATTACAAGTCACATGCCTTCTAGAATTTCACACCCTTCAGGAAAGATCTGAAACAAGCTGCTGATTCTCCTGAACATTAATAAACTATGCTTTTCTTCCCTAGTGAGACAGCCTGGGTTTCCTGAAAAAAATCAGATCCCATCTGTCTTTAACTATTAGCTGATATAATGGCTCTGGCAGCAGATGGAATTTGCGCCTAGGACAAGTGCTGACCCTTTCCTAAGAAATGAATGAGTCTTTCGTTTACCAAGCAGACTCTCTATATAAATAGAAAGGCAGACAGTAAAAAGGAGGTGGTCTCCTGGGAAGATAAATATCTGTTCCTGCCTGTGGAAATACAGTTCAGAGAATGGTGCTTTCATTTATTTCCATTCTAATAAAGGGCCATATTACCATGGAAAGCTCTTTTCTGAAGCAATGTCTGTCTACCTTGGCCTAATCCTTTTGGAAAAACCCCCAGCCTCTCCAATGGATAGTGGCCCATGTGAAGTGTGTCTGCTTCGTACAATGGGCTCCACACAGTTTCAGAACAACTAAAACCTGATTCACTTCTCCTGATGCAACTCACCTAAGTGGAGCGATTTCCATGGGCTTGCTCTTCATTTTCAGCAATTCTAAGGTTGTCAACCCTGCAGCACTAGACCTGGCAGAGGGTCGGTACTGAATATTAAATAGCCCAGAGAGTAACCAGTTCTGGGTTGGCTTTGTTCTACGTTCTGTGCTTTGTCTAAAGTCTTCTGGAACAACAAAACAGTCTTTATAAATGGATGCTTTCAGCTCCTTGGTTGCAGAGGCTACCATCACACAAAACAGAAGGTCAGCCAGCTGGGGTCATACTGACTGCACACTCAGATGCAAGTCAAAGACTTGTCTTCAAATAAGTGCAACTGAACACGATTTTACTTGAGTCAACCTATTGATAATCACTCTCTGACCTTGCATTTATAGGAAAAACAGATGAAATTTGCTATGCTGAGGTATAATTCTCTCACGCAAGGCTCAGATGGATTCTCAGTTAATTATGTAAACAGTACCTTCTCAGTTAGCCCACTCCTAGTTGGACTTTTTTTGTCTGCAGTCAAGTAACAAAACTTGAAGGTAAATTAGCCCTGAGCTTCACTCTATGGAAATCACTGAAATGAGAGGAAGAAGCATTTTTGTCTCCTGTCTATCTTTCCCTGTGGATGTACTGCTCAATACTCAGATTTTATATTAGCAATTACAATGCCATGCAGCTCAGGGGAACATCAGAAACCTTCAGCAAATATGAATATGGTCCAATTACTCAACTGAAACAGTAAATTCAACCTTGTTTGTATGAGGACATTATATTATTGGTTGACAACCAGCTGAACAGGAGCCAGCAGTCTGCCCAAGTGACCCAGAAGGCCAATGGCATCCTGGCTTCTATCAGGAATAGTGTGGCCATCACCAGTTCTCCCCCTGTACTGGGCACTGGTGAGGCCTCACCTTAAGTACTGGGGGCAGTTCTGGGCCCTTCGATTCAAGAAAGAGCATGAGGGGCTGGAGCAGGTCCAGAGGAGAGCAATGAGGCTGGGGAAGGAATAGGAGGGAAGGTCTTATGGAGAGTGAGGGAGATGGGGTTCATTTAGCCTGGAGAAGAGGAGACTCAGGGGGGACCTTACCTAAAGGTAAGTGGTAGACAGGTGGGGGTTGGCCTCTTCTCCCAGGCAGCTAGATAGAATAAGAGGACAGGGCCTGAAGCTGCACCAGAAGAGGTTTAGGTTGGATGTGAGGAAGCCCTTCCTTACAGACAGGGTGTTCAGACACTGGTCTGGACTGCCCAGGGCAGTGGTGGAGTCCCGATCCCTGGAGGTGTTGAAGGACAGCCTGGCTGTGGTCCTTAGTGCCCTGCTCTGGCTGATGTGGTGATGTCAGGTCCTGGGCTGGGCTGGATGAACTCAGAGGGCTTTTCCAGCCTCAATAATTCTGTGATTATCAATTTCATCTATGGAAATCATATTAAACAGAAGTTTATGTTTAATTTTCTCAGTTGTACACTGTTCTGGAACATCTCCTTTAAAAATAAGAATTCATTAATTGAATAAAACTAAGATTTCTTGAATATCATGTATAGTACAAGTAACAACCCAAGGAGTGTTCTTTACTGATAACAGACAAATGTAGAGCTCAGTACAAATAAGGTGCAGGAAGCCTGGGTATTGAATCAGCAATTTTCTCCTATATTTTCCTATTTCAATCTCTTCCTTTCATTAATTTAGACTCCCAAGGAAAACTCCCACTGGTATTTCACTGAGGGTGTAAAGTGGTATAATTTTAGAAATGAATTATCTCTGTTCACATTACAACAGTGAGCTGAAACTTAACGTCATCCTAAACTCTTAATAAATTCAGCCCATTTCTTAGACTCTCCATGACGTGCACCAATTGAAAGACTAAACCAGTAGAGCAGTTTTCTTTACCAAACTGATTCTGACAAGAGGACACCTCATCTTCCAAAAGATAAAGAGCGACCTCCTATGTGGTGCAACTCAGCTGAGCTCCTGACAGCTGCTCTGGTTGTAATTCCTCACAAACTATGTGAGTCGGACTTCCACCATTCCTGATGACATTTCCAATTAGCTGAGTGCCACAATACCCAGGGTTGATGCTTCAGAGCATTGGGAGAGGGGAGGGGGAAGGTGTAGGCAGACATAAGCATCTTGCTGTAGTCCAAAGAGAAGGGACAGAGGATGCATTTGTATTAAATTAATTCTCCCAAACAGGATGGAAGGCATGATCTGAAGTTTAGGAGCAATGAGAGTTTCTTCCTGTCTAAAGCTATATGGAGCCCATAAGGAGAAGCTAAAAGTGGTCTGATTCCATCCTCGTGAGGTATGCAAACCCCAGGCAAGTTGTCAGCGTTTTGAGTATAGAAGTGGTACTGAGCAAATTCCCAATGTTTCTCAAACAAGGCAGAGCAGATCAGCAGGACTGGTAGCAACTTCTGGTCCCGGAGGCATCCTCCCGCAAGGTAGTGCCTATCAGACAGAAGCCTGAAGATCCAAAGCAGTGCAGTTGCTTTGTCAGCTTTCTGTTGTCTCTTTTCACCTTACAAAACCAGCACAACTTAAAGGGGAGAGGAAAAGTACAAGACTAATAGGAAGCTCAATGAGATCTGACAGATAGGGCATGCTCTAGATTTACACACACAAAGCTTATTCACAAATGGTTCCCTTTAGGAATGCTTTGTATGAATTGTTTTAGGAGCTCTGGTATTTCCCACAACTGCTTATGTTATAGTGACTCTGCTTCAGGAAGGTCTGCACAAGAGATAATCTTAGACTGGCTAACACTTCCTTACTGCGGTTTCCATTTTAAATGTTCACTGTTCTGTGACTGCCAGCTATTTCTGGAATGATGTGAAGCCCTAAAGAGGTTGCACTGAGTGGACATAGCCTGGCTGCCATCTCCTGTAAATTGCTAGTTAGAAAACAGATGGATACTGTTAGTCTCCAGCATCACTGCTGTAGGTACATCCTATCTGAGGACTTAATCAGATCTTTGGGCTTCGATGTCTTCTTTAACACTCAGGAGTGATAGGGCTCGTAAAGGATAGAGATCAACATTAATGAGGTCACCACTCAGGCTCCTTTTTTCCAAGCTCAAGAGACCCAGCTCCCTCAGCCTTTCCTCAGCAGGAAAGTCCAGTCCCTTCACCATTTTGAGGCTCTGCGCTGGACTCTCTCCAGCAGCTCTGTGTCCTTCTGGAACTGAGGGGCCCAGAACTGGACACACTATCCCAGATGTGGTCTCACCAGGGCAGAGTAGAGAGGAAGGAGATCCTCTCTCTGCATCTCCTAACCACCATTCTTCTAATCACCCCAGGATCCACACCACTTGGCCACAAGGGTCCACTTCTGGATCATGGTCATCCTGCTGGTCACCAGGATGCCTTTCTCTGGTCCCTTTCTCCTACACTGCTTTCCAGCAGGTCTGTCCCCCCCTGGGGTTGTTCTTGCTCAGATGCCAGACTCTACACTGCACTTGCTGAATGCCATCCAGTTCCTCCCTGCCAGCTCTCCAATCTGAGAGATGAATGGATGAATCTACTGACTAGAGAATTCCCTTCCTTCTCTCTCCTTGAACAGGGAACGTCTCCTGTGACATTGAATTGATTCTTCTGTTGGCTGCTGTGGAGTTCTATAGTTCTATCATGGGTAGTTCACCATTAGCGTGCTATCTAATAATTTTTGCAGGTTTCTTGGTTAGATAATTATTAGCTGAAAGCTTCTTTAAAGTTCATCCCTTCAATGTGACCTTGGGGTAGGAATGCATACCTACAGCACCTTTCCGTCAGGCCTCCATTTCTCCAAGCTTTTCTTTGCAAAATTCTGAACATTTTAGTTATTAATCTCTCCCCAGCTTCTGCTTTTGTTCTGGCTACAATAACATCTGTGCAATGCAATCCAACTACAGCCTACTTATTGGAGACGTCTCTTCTTGTTCAGGTGACTTTTGCGAACATCAGCAGATCTATGAAAAGGGTGTGGATAGCCACACGTAGGCAAGGTACCATCCTGCCCCTTGTCACAGGCTAACGACTGTGAGCGTGCTCAGGGATGGTAAACCCATTGTTCCAGACTAGGAGAATAACTGTAAGATCTATATATTCAGCCGAGTTGCTAAGAAACATAAAGAATTTTAAAGTATGCAAGGTTGCAAGGCTAATCTAAAGTTAGACTGTGTAACATCTCCATGGCAACCAGGAGTGAACACCATGAGAGGTGAAAGTAGAGGGGAAGACAGAATAATAATAAGCAATAAATAAAACTTGACAGAGCTTAGTGTGATTATGTTGTCAGGGAGGTAAAGGATGCTGCTGCCCTGCTGTAGTTCAGCGAGGAGGAGAGATCTTGCAGGTCCAGAGGAAATCATAGAAATGATTGATTGCATTGTAAAAGTAAGACTATGATGGCCAAGTCTTTAGTTGCTAATTACTCGCAGGGTCAAATGAAGGAGAAAATATGACCTGCATGTATGACATCAATCAAAACACTCTCCTTTATTGCTTAATATCCAGAAAGATATTTCCATAGCAGATCTAATAAATGTGTCCCTCCTCCCTATAAAGCTCTTGCAGTCTTGATGCCTGCTGTACTATGTTCTCTCTAGTGCACCTAATTCTGCCGGTACTTACACTATTTCATAGAACTATGGAATACTTAGGGATCGGAAGAGACCTCAAAAGATCACCCAGTCCAATTCCCCTGCCACAGCAGGATCACCTAGAACAAGTCACACAGGAACACAGCCAGGCAGGTCTTCAACATCTCCAGAGAAGGAGACTCCACAACACCACTGGCAGCCTGTTCCAGTGCTCCATCACCCTCACTGGGAAGAAGTTCCTTCTGTTATTTGTATGGAACCTCCTCTGTTCCAGCTTGCACCCAGTGCCCCTTGTGTTACCACCAGATGACCTTGAGAAGAGCCTGGCTCCATCCTCCTGACACCCACCCCTCACATATTTATAGACATGAATGAGGTCACCCCTTGGCCTCCTCCTCTCCAAGCTATTTAGCACACATTAATTACCTCTAAAGCTCAATGTGGGTACAGAGTCAGCTTGGAAAATAAACTTTCCCTGATTATTTTCTTCCACCATTGGCTGTTGCCTCTTAATGTTTGTGCTCCCTTGTAATCAAGGGACAAGGCCCCTGACTGAGGAGTTTCTGCCCTGCAGACTAGGGGGTCAGTGACGTGGTGCAATATGGTCCAGCAGCAGCCAAACTAACATTTCCTAGCCTCAGTCCTGTGATTCTGACACCAGATTACATGAGTCAGGGCAGCGTTTCCTGACTCGCTGAATGTCACAAGCAAAACATTACTGAGTGGCCAATAAAAACAGTACAGTGCAGCATTTCTGGGGTTCACTCGTTCTCAAGAGGCCTCATTTTGTGTTCTATGTACTTGAGATGAATTTATCAACCATTCTGTTGTGCTGAACTGTAAATAAAAGCTCTAGTGAGAACTTGCTCCCAGGTAGCAGTGACCCTAAAGGCTTGACCTGAAATCTTCCTCATTCTCATCACAAGGACCACTTGAGATGATAGCCATGACACACGACTTGAGGTTAGTACCACACACTGCAAAAAACAGGGGAATATTTCTCACTGGGCCATCATCAGTCATATGGCTTCTAGAATTTGTTTTCACACAGACAGAAAACTCAGATTCTAACTTGACCCCTTCAACTCGACCAGTGAGAGGGTAGATGCATTTTCTTTGGGTAAACCAGGTAATGTGCATTTGCATTTCACAGCTGTGTGCCCCGACAGGGTGGACATCTGAGCTCCATGTTGCCTCCTTGCTGCTTCTCACACATCACAGGCGTGGGTTCTACGGGGCAATCTAATGAAACCCCATTCTGTTCATTCTACCTGAGCTGTAATGCTTAAAACACTCTATCTTTGATTTACTGCTGGCAGTCCTAGCATCTGTGACATCTGGTTGTGAAACAGGGACCCAGATAAGCACAGCAAATGACCTTTTGCAAGTACCTGCTCCAGCAACACACTGGGGCTTCCTAGAGATTGAATTCTTGTGATTGAACAATGTTCAATCATCTTAAACTCCCACTGAATGCAGCTGCAGGATGGACCATTCCTTTTGAGAAGAAACCTACTGTTGGCTGAAGAAATCTCATCTTTGACCTCACCAACTGTATCACCACCAAGTGTTATGAGAGGCTTCCAAATACTACCCCAGAGTTACAGTGTGGTTTCTTTTACTGCACCCATTCAAAAGACAATGAGATATCTCTGGTTTTAGAGATGGGGAGAGCCTGGAATCTGTTGCCCTGGGAGGTGGTTGGGGCCCCATTCCTGGAGGTGTTTAAGGCCAGGCTGGATGAGGCTCTGGCCAGCCTGCTCTAGGGTGAGGTGTCCCTACCCATGGCAGAGGACTTGGAACTGGATGATCCTGTGGTCCCTTCCACCCCTGACAGATTCTATGACTTCTTCCCAGGGAGGGTGCCGGGGCCCTGGAGGGAGTTGCTTGGGGGTTTGTGGAGTCTCCTTCTCCGGAGACATTTGAAACCCACGTGGACTTGGTCTGGGTGATCCTGCTGTGGCAGAGGGATTGGACTGGATGATCTTTCCAGGTCCCTCCCAATTCCTGATGATTCTATGATTCTAAAATGGAGGATTTAACTGCCACCTCCAGACAGGGGTAACTGACCATTTTTGGCTACCTAGCACCTAAAGCTTTCCTGCCTTTGTTTAATGACCTTAAGTTTTTGAAAGGAGTAACAAGCAACAATAAATGACAATAAATAACTCAAAGCGCAGTCAATTATTTGTGTGAGTTTGCAGAGTAAGACGGCAGCAGAGCAGAAATCTGAATTCAGTCTCTGGGAGTCTGGCAATGACTCTGTCCTCTTCCTTTCTGTGTTTGTCCCTCCTCGGTCCACTGACACAGTATCACTTCTGTCCACTGTGATAGTTGTGCTTCCTAACAGATGAACCTTTCAATGGTTTCTACTGACCTGGAGACTCATTAAAGGGAGGAAAAGACCGATGGTGAAAATATTGAGTTCAACTTGAAGCTCACAGAAGTCAATGAAAGTCTTTCAATGAGTGCCAGTGAGCAATGGATCTAGTCCACAGTGTGCAAGCAATAAAACACTCACATTAGATAGTCAATGGTCCATGATGCTACGTGCGGAAGTTCTCTTAATAGTGTAGAAATAATGTACCACGAGATGATAGTCAAATATTTATCATAGCCAGAGAATCAGGGATGCATGACTTATTAATGCTGCGGTCTTAAGCGTTTTCTCTGAAATGATTTATGTTTTCTGTCATAATCTACACTTCCCATACTTCCTATTCAACATATTTAGTCCACTATTAATGCTGACTGGTAGAAAAGCACCCATGAACTCAATAATGAAATTAAAAAGCATTCTAAAAATAATTGCATCAAGTTGTGTGGAAAGCTTTTCTTCTCACGTACTTGAGTAATTTTGCTAAGTAAATGACAACAGACTTAGAACAGTACCTAATTACACCTAGTGATTATCAAAGTAAGTCCGGGGAAGCTGCTGTTATCGTATTAGTCAATATTATTTCAAGACTTAAAATATCTCCACGAGCACAGACCTTGATCTGAAGTGTGAGGAAATAATCCTTGAGTTTTCAACAAACTCTGCTACAACAGGTTCTGAGGCAAAATTCTCTGGGACTCCTGATACAGGATAAAAATAGATGATAAAGAGGATAAAAACAGATGATTTCTTACCATGAGAGGAATCTCCTTCAAAATTTGATAGAGGAGCAGGATGCTATTTAAAAAAAGGTGGTTAAATTGTTTCCAGCCTGGATGCTTCATCACCCAAAGATTTCACATGTGATACACAGAGATGTTTATTAAGGGAATTAAAAACCCTGCTATTTTAAGCCTGTGGGGACTGGTATCAAAATATTTCCAGCCCTTAATTAGTTCTCATAATTTTAACCTTGCAATGATTTTCTAATTTAAAAGAAAGGCTTAATTTATAAAATTTATCTCTTTTTTGAGTATTTTTTCCTTTTAGAATGTTTCCTTTCCGGATAATATTTCCCCAAAGTAACCACAAATCATTGCAAGGAGAGATGTCATTCTCCCTATCTGGTAGTGTCCTCCTCCTTGGCCTTTGTAAGATGCTTTTTACAGGCTCATTATCTGCCCATCATTCTGCTTCCAGTGCACTTTCCTGAATCTGGGGTTAAGGGTTGGTTTTCTCTCCTTTTTTTAAAAAGACTTCATCTTAATTTGGAAGCTGCTGCTGCCACAAGCCATTCTTTCACTCAGCTGCACTTCCCAGGTCTGAGGTTCAGCCTGGCGTCTGCTCCCTGAAACCTGAACAGATGGAAGAGTCTGGGAGGGAGCACTTGTGCCAGCATAAGGTAGCGTTATCTTTCCGTGGTAAATGTTCTTCAACAGTAAAACCCAACCTCAGATAAATCAGTCAAAAACACAGAGTAGTTAAGGGAAAGGTTTTCTATATTGTAGGATCTATAACTTATGGGGGAAAACAAACGTTGATAGTAGCTGAACTACAAAGCAGACCTACATTTTCAAATGCATTTATTGAGTCATTTCTCTCTGTGTTGTGAGTGTGCAGCTGATGACCTTGAGTCTGTGGCAAGATCCATTACATGGCTCCTGAATAAGAGGGGGTAGAATGCCTGTACACAGGCGTTCTGTTTTGAGGAAACACAAGTGAAATAGAAAATTTTCCTGTGCAAATATAGGCAAGGACAAAGGGCAACCTGTGAGATGGAGAGAAAAGAACAACATTATTTTAACTGCATCTTTTCTTCTTGTTGTAAAGCAAACCAGTGACCCTGAGAAACCCCAGAGAAGTCTAAGTATTCTCTGCAGCTGAAACTTGGGTGAGGAATCACATCTTCTAAGACCCTATACCTTCTGAAGGTCCCTTTGGGATGAGCTAGCACCATTCCAGTAAAGATGTGATTCTGTGCTTTCTGAGTGCAATATGAATCTGTACTTCTGAGGAGCCCAAACAGAATTCATCGGTCAGGGATAGCGGCCCGGATGCTGGTTGCTGAAGTGAACAGAATGAAGGACACCAGGTTGGCACAGAGGCACTGCTGGAAGAACAGTGGCTCTACATGCATATTATTACATTTCAGCTGTTTGAGCTTCTCGTGTTTCATCTGGATGGACTACAGCATGAGCTTTCAGCTGGAAACCCGTACAGAATCCTGGGAGCAAAAGGCTTGATGAGAGGGATCTTTCTAATTGATGATGTCACTCCCACTTTATGCTCTCTCAAGAGAACATTTCTTCTGAAGGTTATTGTTCCCATTGGATAAATAGAAAACTAATATTGATTGTACTTCACGGGCAATTTTGCACAAGAAAATATCTCCTATGAAGCATAAAGCCTCCTCTTTGAGCCACTGACAACAATATTCAAGTCGGGAAATAATGCCTGCATTATGCCTGTTTTGTATTTGACTTCACAGCTTTCACTGATGTGCTCTGTCCTTGTTGCACAGTGAAATGAGCAGGCAGGCCAACTTTTTGTTGACTAAATACCCTCCTGTCTTACTTGACTAGTGGTTAGTACTTAAAACAAGAAAGAAGTGTTGATCTGAACAGTGCATATTACACTCCACCCCAGTGGAGGCAAGAGACTGGTACTCTGCTTCAGAAACCTTGGCTGCTGTGCCCAACCACTCCTTCCTCTTGTTCTTTCTGCAGTTTTAAATACTAATATGAATTGAAATGTTTTGATTCAGAGTAGCACAATGGGTAGGGATGTTCTGGGAAAGGGAAAGGGAAAACTCGTTAACACTATCAAGGAATTAAAAAATACTCCAGTTTTCTTATGGAAATTTTATTACCAAACCAGTAAGTTATCTGGAGACTGTGCACTGGGAGCAAAGCAGTGCAGCTGTTTAATTGGCTCACTTGAGTGTTCAGGAATTAGATGCAGACCAAAGAAGATTAAGAGGCTTTGCGGAAGCACTAGGGTTTCCATATTTCTTGTGAGTATCCAAGAATAACAAAATGATTCCATGTTCCTCCTTTTTACTGATGACATTGATCAGTCAATGAGACTGAGGTCATTTTCCAGCTGGATTTGCCCAGCTGTCGGTGTTTGTTCAGGCTGTGATAAAATGTGCCACCTTTTATTGATCCCCAGTAAAAAGTGCCAGCCATGAGGAGATTTGAAAATACAAGATGTTTCCCTACAATGTCTGAATAATTGAAGGTCCCTTTCAACCAGAGCTATTCTGTGATTCTCTGATGTGGCTTTGCCTTATGCCCTTGCAGTGGTTCTTTAAAAGGAAATCCTGATCTCCTGCTGCAGAATGTGTGATAGCTCAGCTGGTGATGAGTGGTAAAATACCACACAGAACCTTAGCTAAAACCTGTGCAGCTGTAGGCCAGGTCCAGAAACCTTTAGTGAATTTTGCCAGACCGTTCTTCTAAAAAAAAGCTGCTGGCTATTGACCTGAGCCAGTTCATTCGGTGGGAATAAGGAGTCCCATGCAGTACCTGAAGATAGATTAAAACATTTGCCCAAATAAAAGGAGAAGGATCAAGTTCCCTTAACCATCTCCCAGCTGAAGAGGTTCTACAGTAACAGAAAACAAGCTGAGATGACTGAGAAATACGTGAAGTAGTTGAAGAAAAAATGCTTACAGGCATTTCCCATCTGATTTTGATGTAAGCAAGAATCCCATCTGTGTGAGAGGCAGCTGAGTGGTTCCCATCAGACTTAGGCATGGCCAGACAGGAACTCAGTCTGTGAGCTGTGTTACAGATGGTTTCTGCAATCTTCACTATGAGAATCCTCATCTTGTCCTGTGTCACTGAGTCGACAGGGCCCCAGACCTGTTCTCTTTTTTTGTTTTTAATAGACAATATTTTCCTCTCCATTTAACTAGTGCACAAGGTCTTAAACCAGAAGCTCTGTGAAGCTGAATTTATTTGTGTCCTTGGAGGGCTCTGAAGCACTGTGGAGAGATATTTGTGAAGACTGCATAGCATTCTGGCCATTCCAGCCAAACTCTCAGTGGAGGGACATGAAAAGAACGTGAAGTGTGAGCAAACCTGCAGTTTGTGAATGATGCAGACCCTTGCTGACTCTGGCAAGCAACTGCTGTGGTCTGCCTCACCCACTCAGCCACAGACACAGTCACTCAGCTCTAATTACAGCTTTTCTCCTCAGCAAACAGGTGTGTTCTGCCCTTCTGAACGTTTGGGAAAGATGGTGGTAGTTTATTGCTGCGTTGCCGACACATTCTATGCTGGATTCCACAATGGAATGGCCTGCTGTGAGATGATTAAGTGGAAATTAATGTGTTTGCTTCTCCTTCTTCATTTTGTGCTTTGAATCACAGAATTATAGAATCACAGAATTATTGAGGCTGGAAAAGACCTCTGAGCTTGTCCAGACCAGACCAGGACTGAAAAACCACATCGGCCAGACCAGGGCACTCAGGACCACAGCCTGCCTGTCCTTCAACACCTCCAGACACAGGGACTCCACTACTGCCCTGGGCCGTCCATTCCAGGCTCTGAGCACCCTGTCCATGAGGAAGGGCTTCCTGATTTCCAACCTAACCCTTCCCTGGAAGATTCAAGCCCTGCCCTCTTGTCCCAGTGCTAGTTGCCTGGGAGAAGAGCCTGATGCCCCACCTGACTACAACCTCCCTTCAGGGGAATAGAGAGGGAGAATGTCTGTCCTGAGTCTCTTCTTCTCCAGACTACACACCCCTAGCTCCCTCAGCCTCTCCCTATTAGACTTTCCCTCCAGTCCTTTCCCCAGCCTCGTTGTTCCTCTGCACCCACTCCAGCCCCTCAATCTCTTTCTTGAAATGAGAGGCCCAGAACTGCCCCCAGTACTTGGGGTGATGCCTCCATAAATGCAGTTTCCCAGATTTACCCGTTTCCCTGGGTCATTTTCCACCTCAAGGCTTGAAGCAAAGTGCTGCAAGACTGTACTTCTTTAGGGGACTTCTGCCCATCTTCTTAGCAGCAGGCCAGCCGCTAATACTTCACCTATAGTCAATGACTCTATAGCCATTGTGGCTGTGGGAAGTGTATGGATATTTATCCTAGAATGCTTTTACTCATGAAGAGACTGGCATTTAATTACCCTGTTCTACCTGCTAAAGCCTCTTCAGGCAGGACACCATTGGGCACCAGAGATCCCCAGGATTGCACAGCTGCCCTTGAGACCGTTCCAGCCTGACCAGCAAGAAGGTGTAAGTACACAGAACCTCCACTGCCCACAGCAAGGAAAAGCCTCTCTTCCTTCCTAATCTTCTTTGACACCAGCGACTATAATTATGCAGTCCCCAAGCCCTTGTTACAAGGGAACAGGAGAGGCGACAGCCCATGACAAACTTTCACAGGCTCCACATAAAATACGTGAGAAAAGCAAGCTGATTTTCATTTGGACCCAATTCCCTGTACAGAGGTCTGCACTTACACACTTTTACGGCTACAAGTGCCAAACAAGCGATAATGGAATCTGTAAACACTGCCTCTCTATTCACAGCAGAAACGAGCCTATATCGCTGCTTGTAATTAAATCGGTGTTGCTTACCTTTCCAGAGGGCTGTCCTAAAACACAACAGGGTGGCAAACGTTAAGGTTTGCAGATTTCTAAGTGGGTTCACAAGTGACACTGAACTAATGACTCATTTTCTCTAACTACAGAGCAGAGACGGGAACAGCAGTTGTTTATTTTTCCCCCCTTCTGCTACTCTACCATTTAGGAAGAAATACAAGTTGAAAGAACGAGAAAAATAATGACAAGTTCTTTGGACGTGACAGAGCTGATGAAGAGCAGCATAAGGACTGAAACTTTCAGAGCAAACAAAGTTTACAGAGCAGTTAAAAAGTGGAGATCTTCTCTCCTACTTGACAGACTCCAGCGCAGAGCCACAAAGATGATGAAGGGAGTGGAGCATCTCCCTGATGAGGAAAGGCTGAGGGAGCTGGGTCTTTTTAGCTTGGAAAAAAAAGAGATAGAAAATCAAAATGGATTTCTCTTTTCCACCTTGTGGTGTATTTAAACACCCAGCCCTTACAAGTTTAGACTCTTTAGATCCTTAATGAATTATCCTTGCTCAGAGAAATTGTTCCAGGGGTACATTGACAACTAAATAAAGTGGTTGGGATTGGTTCTCCTTCCCCTGTTCTCTGCTCTGGTGAGGCCACATCTGGACTATCGTGTCCAGTTCTGGGCCCTTCATTTCCAGGACACAGAGCTGCTTGAGAGAGCTCAGTGCAGACGCAAAGATGAGGAAAGGCTGAGGGAGCCTTTTCCCTTGAGCTTGGAAAAAAAGGAGACTGAGGGGTGACCTCATTAATGTTGATCACTATGGAAAGGGTGGGTGTCAGGAGGAAGGAGCCAGGCTCTGCTCAGTGTCATTCAATGATAGGACCACAGAGGAGGTTCCACATAAAGATGAGAAGAAACTCCTTCACAGTGAGGGTGACAGAGCACTGGAAGGGGCTGCCCAGGGAGGTTGTGGAGTCTCCTTCCTGGAGATGTTTAAAACCCACCTGAACATGTTCCTGTGTGACTGGATCGAGGGGATCCTGCTCTGGCAGGGGGATTGGACCAGATGATTTTTTGAGGTCCCTTCCAATCCCTAGCAGTCTGTGATTCTGTGTCTCTGTTAACTTCTGTTTCAGCCTGACTACAGAAAATATGGTCACAGTCTCCCAAAACCATTCTGCCATTTGCCTTACGGCTGAGAGGGATCGACAGAAATCCTCAATGAGAGAGGTGATACAAGGAAAGTACCAAAGAGTCAATGATTCACGCAAGATCACTCAGTAGATCAGGCAGAGAGGCTGCAGGATTCCTAGTACTGTCCACACCAGAGTGGAGCTGTTACACACCCAGGCTGGTTTCTATACACAGCTGCTTGGAAATGTTCTGGCAAAAATGTGTTTTGCTGGACAGTTAGCACTGCTTGAAGTATTTCACACTACCACAAGAGTTTTGCTGAAGCTTTGGCCAGAAGAGATGCTTCAAACCCAAGATGGAAATTCTAGTTAAAGCCAGAGTATGAAACATCAGCTAGTGAATATCCCCGTGTCTCACAGTGCCTTAAGATATGGGAAAATGACACCAAATCCCTAATTCAATTAATATTCACTACTTATAAAGAAAGAGACAGCTGTAAAAGGACAGTCCAAGACACCCTGGAGAGTAAGGTGTTGAGTATGAGTGCAGACTTCTGTATCACAGCTTCTTGCACTTAGCCACCAGCTAGAGACCACCCTGAAGGATTAGTGATTGCTGTAGCTGTTCAGTTATTAGGATTTTTGGGGGGTGTTGTTTAATATTGTTCTTTAAATGGGAAAAAAAATACCACCATCATGAAATCCCATTGAACATTCTTGGTTTTAACTTTAAAACATATTTCACAGACACAGATAGCTGTATCTTTACCTTTCTTCCCCAGGTTTAGTGTTAACAGTATGCTTAGATTCCCCCATGAAAGAGGGTAGACTGGACACAAAGCCATGCAAGCTTTTACACTCTCAGCATCCTGCACATGACAAGCAAGCCTTGCCAACAGGCAGTAAAGCTGTCTACGCCTTGCACGCTTTGGGCAGCCCATTTTACTGCTGGACTTGCTGTGTGCTGCTTCTGACTACCCAGCCCTCAACAAATAGTGCCTGCGCGCCTCCACTCCCCCTGCAGAAAGCCTGGGAGAGCTGAAAGCTGGGATAAATTTCCCTTCCTCACTAGAGGGTAATTCCTTATCCTAGGTGGAAAACTTCAGTGCTTGAATCGACAGATGTGCTGCTCATTGCTGTTGTGGTTGCTGTTATCTTTTGTTTACGAGCTGGGATGCTAAAGTTCCAACCTCATTTCTCTCGTGCATTTTCTGCATCATTAACTGTTCAAATTCCCTGTGTTTGGATGGCTGATACTTCTCACTATTAATTCCCTCCAGCATGGCTGTGTTAAAATGCAAAAACCATTATACAGTCAGAATCAGAGCAGATGGCATCAGTAACTGCTGATATACCTCCATGTTTATGCTCCAGCATGTGTCTGATAGACAGGGCAAGTGCTAGCCACTGCTCTTGTGTTGGTGTTGTTGCTAGTTGAGCTTGATTTTTAATATCCTTGTGTTCCAAAGGAAACCTGGAAAGCACGAGGACATTTTACAAGGAGTCTCCAAAACACATCTGCAATGCTCCTTACGAACTGAAAGACTTCTCAAGCATAAAATATTTTTGCTTTGTAGACAGAAGGTCTATCCCATGAAAAGAAACTGAACTATGTTCTCTCCTGAGTTTCACCTCCTGGTCCTTCTCCAGCTGCTTTCTAGTGAAGGGCCTACTTATTGTCTCTAAGCTGCCTAGTTGTGCAGGCTAGAGTGGCAGCATGGAGGGGGTTACTTTGTGCTTTTCCATCGAGCAGGTATTTAGGTACTTGTGGGTGTGGTTGTGGCTGGACTCTGATCTAGTAGGTCCTTTCCTACCGTGTCTATTCTGTAATCCTCTGATTCAGTCTCTAGAGCTGTGGCCATGGCATGCAATTATTTTTGAATCCAAGCTCCAGAAGAGTTTTCTTCTGGGTGAAGGTAATTCTGACCAAATATAACCAAACAATAGAGTCACTTTCACTGCTCAATCTCCTAGGACTCCTAGCACACCTCTGAGATGTTTATGGAAGTGGTGCAGAATGCCAAGTGTCACACAGCACCTCTCTGTGCAGTCAATGAAGAGAAGCCGCTGCATCCCTGAAATCTGGGGTCTGTAGTAAATTACTGAGTATGCCATCGTAGTTTGCCTTCGCACCATTCATGCAGTCAGCCTCCATCTGGCAGCCTGAGGTAGCAGGTTGCTGGATTTGCTCCGTGATCTCAGCACGGTGGAGATAGCACTCTCCAACATATACTCAGAGCAGAGAGATGACAGTCACAATAGAGGGATTATCTCTCTGTGACTGCAGGTCACTCTTAGAGAGAAGGGAGATCTTGTCATGGCAGAGAGAAAGGCAATTTTATCCCGGTTTTACTGACATTAGTTTGATGCTAACACAGGGCTTTGAGCAGCCTGGTTTAATATTGATCAGAAAGTATGTAGTGTCTGTTTTGCCCTGTAGGTTTCAGAGCAGTGTTTATATTTCCCAGCTTCCCCAAACTTCCCTCTAACTACACTTGTTAAATTTTGTAGCCATTGACATCTGGGCAAGTTTCTTGTGTTCCTATTACAGTTAATGGAAAACAAGTCCTCAAGTCAATGAAGAAAGTGAGTCATTTAACCAAATGGAGGTATCTATTTAGGATGACATGAATCACCCCCTACGCTTCATTGACTACCCAGAAACTGGAGGGCACCTTGCAAAGATGCGGGTGCCACCTTACGTTGTCTCATATGGGAGCTTCATTAGTGCGCTTTGCCTCCCACCTTAGTGTCTTGATTTGTAAAAGAGAGATCACACAATCAGCCACCCAGCTTGTGAGAGATGAAGATAATGAGTGCAAGTTTGTAGAGTGCTAAGGAAATATTAAATCCAACAAGCTGTGCTTTAACGATGCCGTTTTAACCCATACTGATGGAGACAGCAAAAGAGCTACAAGCTCCATTTATGCTGGCAGCCCTTCAGGGTCTCTACATGGCTTTCAGTGTTAGGTGTTTTATAGGTAGCAATGTCAGGGTACCTGTGTTGAGAAACTGGCCTAGACTAAAGCAGGTTAGCGGTGAGCTGTATCACAGAATCACAGAACGGTAGGGATTGGAAGGGATCTAGAAAGGTGATCCAGATGATCAATCCCCCTACCAGAGCGAGGGTGCTGTGGGAGACTGTGTCAACTGCTTTACTGAGGTCAAGGGAGACCGCATCCAGTGCTCTGCCATCATCTATCCACCTGGTTATGTCCTCACAGAAGGCCATCAGGTTGGTCAAGCATGACTGCCCCTTGATGAATGATCCCCTTCCTAATGATCCTCCTGTCCCTGATGTGCTTGGAGACAGCATCTAGGACAAATTGTTCCATCACCTTTCCTGGGATGGAGGTGAAGCTGACTGATCTGTAGTTATCCAGGTCCTCCTTCTTGCCCTTTTTGGAGATAGGAGTGACATTTCCTTTCCTCCAGTGAGCTGGGATGCTCGGTTTTTGCATGGAGCTGCTGTGACAGTCACTACTTGGCAGCTCTAGGTGTAACTCTGCAGCACCAACCTGCAATTCCCTCATTTACTCCGAGGAAATCGAGTTGATTTTTCTGTCTCATTTTCTGTCAGCCTAAGAAATGCCTCCGAATCTTCAAGGGTGAAAAGACCAGGGTAAATATTATTAATTATCACTGCAAGTCAAGTAATTTGTTCCAAAATTTGCACAGCGTTCATGTGTCTAATGAGTCGGGGTGTTTCATAACTCATCAGACTTCAGCTGATGTTTTATGGCTTTCCCGTGTCAGAAGGAATAATGGATTATGGTTGTTGAAAGTGTGGCTCAGCACAAATTATTGCTATTATCTACACATTATGCAAACATCTTAAAACAAATCCTGGCTCCAGTGTTTCATCAAGGCAACCGAATGCAATAACTCAGTGTCTGCAGTACAACTGGAATTTGCGGTACCAAACCACCCAAACTGGTCACTTCTTCATCCTGACAGCCTTTTCAGCAGCAGATAAACTGCTGTGTCCTAAGATACTGTAGACATGAAATAATCTCTGAGGGGATAAAGTCAGATGATAAAACTTCTCATTCGAGCGCTGTATATAAAAGATGACTGGGCAGGATTATCCTTTTAGAAGAGAAACGCATAGATTTCATCTATTCGGTAGCAGTCTGATTTGCAGTTCTCCTCCCCAAAGTAATCATGAAAATTATAGCCAGCAAGGCTAAACTGCAGAATCACGTAGAGCTGCCACGGCGTAAAGAAAGGCCATCAGGGTCATCTGTGCAAACACACCAGGACTAACAAATAATTGCGAAAAACAAGCAAAAAAAGACAACTTCAGGTCTGTTTCTCACCTGGAAAGAACGAATAGTAAAAGAACAAGAAAAGGTAAATTAGTCACTGGTCTTCAAATAGTGAAACTGGAGTATTACATCTGTTCTTCTTAAGACAAAAATAAGAGTCCAAGTTAGAATAAGAAAGAACAGATTGAGCATTTCAGCAAGTTAGGTGGATTCAACAGAGCTGTATGTTCAACATCCAGTAACCCTAAGAGGCAGCTTGACCCCCAGAGTATGAGGAGCATGACTGTAGAGATCTCATGAGGTCCAAATGCACCTGGATTGAGTCAAGCCCCAAAATAGATTCTGGCTACTGAGCAGATTGAGAGCAGCCCTGTGGAGGATCTGGGGGTACCCATGGATGACAGGTGGGACATGAGCCAGCAATGTGCACCTGCAGCCCAGAAAGCCAACTATATCCTGGGCTGCATCAAAACAAGTGTGGCCAGCAAGAAGAAGAAGGTGATGTTGCTCTGCTCTGCTCTGCCGAGATCTCACTGGATTGCTCTGCCCACCTCTGGAGCCCTCAGCAGAGCAAAGATATGGAGCAGGTCCATAGGAAGCTCTAAAAGTTATCAGAGGGCTGAAACACCTCTCCCATGAAGACAGTGTGAGGGAATTGGAGTTGCTCAGCCTGGAGAAGAGAAGGCTCAAGGATGTCACTACTGTGGACTTTCAATGTACAAAGGGAGCTTATTAGAAAGATCAAGAGGTCTTTACCAAAGCTTGTAGTGAGAGGATGAGAAAGGGCATGAAAGGATGAGAAAGGGATGAAAGAGGGATGAAAGGGATGAGAAAGGATGAAGACAGGCAGGTTTTGATTGGACATAGGAAGGAATATTTTTTCCAGTGAGGATGAGGTAACACAGGACAGTGTTTTCTGGACAAGCTGTGGATGCTCACTCCCTGGCAAAATTCCAGGCCCAGTTGGAAGGGGCTTTTAGCAACCTGGTCTCCTTTCCAGGTGTCCCTGGCGGGGGGTATTGGAACTGGATGATCTTTAAAGGTCCATCCCAAACCAAACCATTCTATGATTCTAATACTGAATCCCAGTACAAGTCCCCCCTCCACCCCCCAAGTAGTTTTGAAATTGTATAAGGAACACAAAACTCAGTCACCACTGTTCCGCTCTAATTAGTAGTAGGGGATGCTGAGCTCAGTAGCCAGCTCTGAGCCCCCCACACATGAAAAAGGCTTCAGAAAGATTAGAGAATGTGAAAGTAGGTAAAAAAACCCAGGATAGTAAATAAAGTGGTAAATATGACTTCAGAGAGAGTCAGGAAGAAGTGGGATTAGGGGAAAGCATGACAGCGGTCTTCAGATATGTGTGAAATGTGTGTGTCGTGCTCTCTGCAAAAATAACAAGAGGAAATCATTATAACTTGTAGCAAAGGTTACTTCAGCTATGAAATGCCATGTGTGAACATGGTGACACTGGGTGACAACTCATGCTGCACACTCTCATTCACTGGATGGCTCCAAAAAGGAACCAGACAGGGTCAGAGAATCTAAACACAGAGATTATCTAAATAATCACTCGAGGACCCAGACAGTTACAGTTCTGCTTCCCAAATAGATTCTCCCTGTTTGTATGGAGAGAGAAGAGAGGGCAAGGGCTAACACATGGACACTGCTCATAAGGAGCTATAACTGGAACCCAGAGAGATTATCTGACTGACCCCATTTTCAAAGCACTCTTGCTGCCCTGGTCATAGGGGAGTTAATATGAAAGTTATCAGACAGTCATGAGAGAGGCGCTAACAGAGAGGCTAGATCAGCCCAGCATCAACTGCCATCCAGAGGTGTTTTCTACAGCACAGAGGACAAGAAAGTCTCCTTGGTACATTCTATTTGTAAGAGTAATCACCTGAAGAAGTTGGCTCTTTCCTATGGTTTTCCTAAAGGCAGGATTTCACAGACAGTGTAAAGCTGATGCCCAGTTGACATTAAATTCCAGCGGAAATTGGAACCTGGTGATTTATCATGGCAATATGCTTTATCTTGTTTTAACCACAGGCCACTGGAGAAGGTTTATCCTCAGCTAGTTAGCTCAGCCCCAGGTTGCCCTCCAAGCATTCTGCTCTGCCTCAGATGTGGTATCTGCTTCCTTGTGTTTCCTCAGGAACTCCTGCAAGTTGTCAGCTGTTAAACCCTTACCTGATGCAGCACCTTCTCACCAGAACCCAGTGCTGCTCATCCTTTCCATGGTTCACTGCTCCTTGAGGCCTCTCCACTGTTTTTAAGCTGAAACATAAAACACAGCCATCCTTCTCTTACTGTCCCCCAGCCTCCAGAAACCAGAGATGTGGAAGTGGCTGATCGTCTATGGCATCTTGCCGGACTAGGATGGCACTGAGGAAAAGCCAGCGTGAATCAGCTGAGGGCTATGTGGGTGTATCAGCAGTCACAGAGCCTCTCTTGGACAGCACAGGAATGAGAAATGATGCTTCTTCAGGAAAAGCGTGAGGCCCTTGGGGTATTAGCTGCTTGTTCTTTAAGTGCAGTGTTGCCCACAAGACATTTGGCTTTCAAACCTCTGTTTGAAAAGCAAATCCTATCCCTAAGGATTCTATGAATTAAAACCCTGACTTGATGCAGTAAAATCTTGTCTCATTTCCATAGGAGAGAACAGGGGGGGAAATTGTGCCTAATAGTTGGTGTTTGAGGAAGCTGGAGAAACGTTTTAGAAGAGTGTGTGGAAATAGACAATGAAAGAACCTGTGGAAGGCTGGTTTTAGAAAGCAAAAGAGACATCAAATTCCATTTTTGACATGCAGCATCAAAAGTTCAGTAATTTTGTGTCTCTCAAGTAGCCCAGGAACAGACTTTCATGCCAGCAGGTCTCATTGACAGACCTTTTCAGATCTACTTACCTACCACATGTATGTGGCATCAGACCCCTATCAGACCCAGCTACTTCCTTTATATTTGTTGCTTCTCTGTTGAACACCAGTGCAGCAGCTTCATTATTTCAGTTCTCATTCCTAGCTGACAAATTCAGAGTGCCTCACACTCTAATTAAGCTTATCCTTTGCCTAAAGCAAGGAGTATTATAAAATAGACTAAGCAAAAGATCTGCTCAACGTTAAGCAGTGGTTTTATGACTTTAAGCCACAACTTTTAGCAGCTGGGTAAGGTTTAATCACCAATCGAGACCTTATTACTTGAATTAGTGTTTGCAGATTAGATTGAGAAAGCAAGCCAAGGTAGGAAGTAAAAATGCTGAATAGGATTATCGAGCATATCCTATCCTTTCAGGATGGAGCAGCTGCACCCACTGATGACTGTTCAGCATAGCTGTCCGATGCTCTTCCATGAAATTACATGGAAGGGACAAAGCAGAAGTTAAGATTTTCCAAAGCGGGAAAGAAAAGGGAGCTGCTTTCTGCAGCAAAGAGGGAGGAAAATGTCTTCTTGTCTTCAATTGTCCACAGACAGAGCAGCTGAGGACCTACTGAAGCATGAAACGTTGCTTGCTCTTTTCATATATGCCATTTCATCTTTTGCCTGTGGTTTCCATGACCTGGATAACCATCTGCTTGTCAAGAAGCTGCTCATACTGACATGGTCCAATACTAGTTTATGGAGATGAGTCCCTTGCACCAAGACTTGTCAGAAGCCTGTGTTTTCTCTGTTTGTCCTAGTTACTTGTCAGTGAGTGGCTGAGTCCACTGTCCCCTGCTCCTGTGATGTGGCAGAGGGCACTGCTGTCTGCCCTGGGTCAGCAAGGAGCAACAAGCAGTTAATGTGATGGAACTGGGCAAAGAGCACTCAGGGCACACAGAGCACCTACCTCACAGAGTCCCAGAGCTCATCAGCCACCAATCAAATTGTCCAGGCTAACAAGAAGACATTCCTGTCCAGGCAGTAGACAGCCATACACACGCAGAAGCAAGTGCTAGAGAAAAGCAATTCAATTGCTTCCCTAGACTGACACATTGGTTAGGCAGTTTGGACCATCCAGTCCAAACAGTGCCATTGCTTCTACACTAATTTGGGGGAAAAGAACAAGCCAAAAGCCTAATTTTTCCACTAAATTACTCCTAACTGATGACCTGTCATCCCTAGTCATTCCTCTCTTTTCTCTACCTTCACCTTTTCACCTATACTGGAAAAAGCTGTCATCTGAGAACTTATCTTCTGTTTTCCATAGGGGACTGAGTGCTCTATGGCTGAGATTTCTCTAAAGCTCCAAATCACAGAATCATAGAATCATTAGGGATCGGAAGGGACCTCGAAAGATCATCCAGTCCAATCCCCCTGCCACAGCAAGATCACCCAGACCAAGTCACACAGGAACACAGCCAGGCGGGTCTGGAACGTCTCCAGAGAAGGAGACTCCACAGCCTCCCTGGGCAGCCTGTTCCAATGCTCCGGTACCCTCCCTGAGAAGAAGTTCCTGCTGATATTGATATGGAACCTCCTCTATTCCGGTTTGCGCCCGTTGCCCCTTGCAGATGACCTTGAGAAGAGCCTGGCTCCATCCTCCTGACACCTACCTCTCAGACATTTACAGACATAAATGCCCAGTTGAACACACATTAAAAAAAGAATTTAAAACCCCTCAGCACATCCACACGGCCCAGAGCTGAAAATAGGATTGCTCCTGGGGTAGCACTCTACCAAGGAGCCTGAGAACTAGCAAAAAGCCGGGGGATCACAATGACTTGAGTCAGTAATTTTATGAGCTCCCAGACACCTGCCAAATCACAGTAACTTTTCTTTTCACACGCTACCCAACTCGCTGCATAACATGTTTTCTCTCAAAGCACTGCTTGATTTGTTCAGTACTCAGACCACTTGCAGAGAGCTGTTCATACTCTGAGGCTGGCTATTTATAAGCAGAGCTGTCTTCATTAACCACACAAATATAAAAAGCAATAGCAAAGCCTTCCTAGATGATCCGTGTCATTTCTCTCTGCGCTCTGTGAAGACCTTGGCTGAAAAACAGCAGATTATCAGCAAATATCCTAAGTTTGAAATTAACTCCTATCATCTGTGCTTATGCGAGTTGTATTCTACTTCCTGCAAATATGCAAGTAATTGCTTTTACTGCCCATGGAAAGTAAATTTGGAGAAGCAGTTGTACCCACTGTTATTTTCTGCTGGCAATGATTGAGTTCATTCAGGAGAAAGATGTGAATTCCTCCAGTAAGCTGCTGTAAATAAAAACTGGTAAAAATAGTCATTAATTAGATTCTCAGAGTAAGTTCATTTGAGAAAGGAAGAATTTGGTTTTCGATATTCTAAGAAGAGAGAAAGTGGTTAAATTAACATTATTCATGTACACATCTCTTCAGATCTAATTGCTGCTCCTCTTTACAAGCCTTTCACATGCAGGAGGGTCTAATGACTATGAATAAATAATATGCTCTTGCGGGAATGATTACATGGTTTCTGATTCCACTTCCTTAAGCTGAAAAAAAGTGGCAGATGAGACTTTATGGGATGTTGTTCCTCCACTCTGACAACATTTTAACGACATTTTCCCATGCACTGGTATCAAACGCACAGAGAGTTTGGGAGAAATTTGCTTCCAGATAAGAATTCACATAAAGTGCAGTGGCATTTCTGAGAGGGACAAGGTGGATCACATCCAATATCATGCTTTCTTGCTCTCAGGACTGGGAGGCACTCTGATTTGGCCAGGGCTATACAGGAGCTGTGCACAAGTTACGTGAGAGCTATTGCAATACGGTACCTCTTCAGCTCACCTCACCTGTTTTCACCGAGTTACACGGCCTGGCAATTCCTCTGAAATTCATTTGCCTCACTGAATCCGGAATTCCCTGGACACAGTTTATCCATACATCCTAAGGGGGAAAAAAAGAAGGGAAACTAAATTGATTCAAGAAGGATATGACTGATCAGGGAGCATCGTTAGAGTTTGGTCATTAAGGAATTACTGACTGACTGATGCTGTCAGATTCAGCCAGCCATCTGAAATTACTACCTGTGATTAATGTAATTAATTATCTACTATTAGCTGCACCCATGCTTTGGTAGGATGCTTTCAAAGAGAGAGTGAGTTAGATATATGAGCTCAAAACCATCCACAGAGTTTATATCTGAAAAGGATTGGGAGATAATAAAACATTGGCTGTCCTTTCACACAGAATTCTGTCTATGAGGTTGTAGAAATACAGTGAAGTAATAAATCATCACCGTGTTAAAGCTGTTGATAATTAGAACTTGGAAAAATGGTCCAGAAATGAGTTTGTCATTGCTGAGCAACACAGCTGTGGACACTGACACTGTTCACAAACTCAGGGGAGGATGACTATGAGCTGGCAATGTGATCCTGTAGCCAAGAGGGCCAACAGCATCCTGGGGTGGATCAGAAGGGGGGTGGTTAGCAGATCAAGAGAGGTTTTTCTTCTCATCTACTCTGCACTGGTGAGACCACATCTGCAGTATTGTGTCCAGTTCTGGGCCCCTCAGTTCAAGAAGGACACAGAGCTG